>CAEFZX010012681.1:0-106393 GCA_903066825.1 Alfaro cultratus | reverse complement strand
GTCGGGAGCTCCACAGGGTCAATATACACGGCCGGGCTGCTATAGCCAAACCTTTGGTCACTCGTGCCAATGCCAAATGTCGGTTTCAATGGTGCAAGGAGCGAAAATCTTGGGCTGTGGACAATGTGAAACATGTATTGTTCTCTGATGAGTCCACCTTTACCGTTTTCCCCACATCCGGGAGAGTAACGGTGTGGAGAAGCCCCAAAGAAGCGTACCACCCAGAGTGTTGCATGCCCAGAGTGAAGCATGGGGGTGGATCAGTGATGGTTTGGGCTGCCATATCATGGCATTCCCATGGCCCCATACTTGTGCTAGATGGGCGAGTCACTGCCAAGGACTACCGAACCATTCTGGAGGACCATGTGCATCCAATGGTTCAAACATTGTATCCTGAAGGTGGTGCCGTGTATCAGGATGACTATATATATATATATATATATATATATATATATATATAGTATATATACAATGGCAAAAAATGCAAATGGGAAGCAGTCTGCTTTCTTAAGTGTAAACGCCAATTGGACACTAAAATGTAAAAATTAAACATAAATCCATAACAACCTGGATAGTCATCGGAACAATCGATGCATCCAAAAATGTAGAAAAATAAAATTCCAAGACGACAAAAAAAAAAGTCCACAAAGAATGGTTGGTCTTTACAGATATTCACAATTTTTCATTATGCAACCTCATTTTTCAATCTGAACTTTTTAAATGACCCACTTATAAAAAATAGTACACAATACTTATAAATACAAGCAGAATTTAACCATTTTTAAACTATTGGTGTGAAAGTCAAGTAAACGATAAATTAGTGCACCAAAATTAAATTACCAGGGACAACGTTACCCCTTGATTGTACAAGTCATCTGCATTTGTGTCGTCCTCTAAAGCCATTTCATCATAATATTTATTTTTATTGCAGTACGTGTTTTATTTTGAAAATTAACACTCATCCCAGTCTTGGAGGTTATTTTAGTTTGTTAAACTGTGGGAGGTGTCAGGACTAAAAAATGCTGAACATGGAGACGGTGTATGATTTACCTCCACAAAAACTATCAGATGAGACATGAAGATGGGAGGTAAAAACAAGAAATGCCAGAATATTCATGGGATCAATTTCATTCCAGAACATTCTGACCCAACAGATTGTCGCAGATTTATCCTCATACAATAAAAATACCTCAAATGTCATGTAACCCACTCATAACATTAGGATGTTTGTTGGTATTTTGTCCCCAGTAACCCTCTAATAAAGACCTTCTTCTTTGCCATAAGTGAGCCTCTCGCTGGGACCCCTCAGAGGATTAAAAATGCCTCTGCTGTCAACACGGTGGTACCCAGAACGTGCATAAAAACGCATCCCAGGAATCCAACACCGCCCTGGCAGAGTCCGTGTTAGCGCACGTCAGCAAGTTGTCACTTGTTAAAAACAATACGGAGAAGCTTGGAATGTCGGCTGGCTTTCTCACCAGCTATGTGGTTGTCAATTCATGCCAAGATTATGGCATCTGTTTGGATCATCTGAAGCCGAGCCACAAGATTAAACACTTGAGATGCTACCTTGTGGGGTGGTCTGATTTTAGATGTGGTTAACCTGTAACAAAATACTCACAGTTCCTCACTCTTTAAACTAATGCCACCTGTTGGTGTGGCATGAAAAGCCTGTCTAAGCGCTTTGTTCTTTGTCAATTTTTACTGTTATTCTATGTTTATCCTCTCTTGTATCTGTTCTTTTTATCCTTTCTTCTTATTCAGCTTCTTTTCTTCCCCTTTATGGTTTCTCTTGTGTGCGTGTCTGCATCAGGACTTCTATGGGGGCAGCTTTGGCAAAACAACAAAGACTCAGGAGGAAGCCTTGATACACACTGTATTCAATTAACTATGCACACTCAGAACCCTTCCCTACAAGCACGCGCACACACACACACCCACACACACTTAAAAAATCCTGTGCTGACAGATCTCACCCCCCCAAGCCAGTCCACCCAGACAGTCTGAGCTCCACTTCTCACCCTGAGCGTATGACGGTATTCCCTGCAGGTCTCATCCCAGAGTCGTTCTGCATCGCCCCACTGCTCAGGAAGCACAAAGAAAAGATGATAAGCTTTCAATTAGGCCAGGCTCAGGGGAATTTTCCAGCTGTCTTCACACACTCTTTGAGGCCCGAATCTCGTCGTCCACATGTGGGGAGCACATCAGTTTTTGTTTTGGATGTAAAGAAGTGCTACTTTTTTTTCCGCCCCATCTCCTTTGTTCCCACTATGTTGCTCCTCTTTCAGAAACTGTAAACCTACAGGAAAGACAAGAAATATCTGCCCACATAGTGAGGTTCCTGTCTGGTTGCAGTTGTCATCAAATGTATAACCAGGTTGGCAAACACAATTGTTTAAAGTTGATGAAAAGTACTGGAAGTTACAGAAAAGAAAAAAAGTAAGCAACTGGGAAAAGAACAAAGTGTCTTGTTTGTATTACACAAATCATATCCTGTTCCAAATAAATCTCCGAGATAAAAATTAAACCAGCTTTGGAGACAAAAACAAGAATAGACAAGACAGACAGAAGGAGAGAACAGAGAAAAGGGAGTGTTTTGGAACAAGCACACAATTGCTAAAACTCTCTCATTTCTCATGAAAACATGATCCCGTGTCACTTTTGCGGTACCTGCATGCGAAACCCATTAAGGCCCCTTCTGCAGTCGCTGACCTCTTTTCCAGTGGACCCCGTGAGAAGGAGCAGGCAAGAACCGGCTCGGTTTCAGCAACTGGTACGCGAACGCAAGTCTATTTTCTAACCAGGCCGGCGGTGGGAACAGAGGCTACCGCCAAAAATCAGGGTTCCCACAGAATGACCGAGAAATACAGGGGCTAAGAAACCACGAGAGCTGTGATGCAACCGATTTCACAGAAATGACTTGTGCTGCCTCACTGACATGGTGTGGGATTTAGAGAGAGGACTCTCCCAGTTCAGAGGGATCCCAGTGAAGGTAATTTCTCATCTGTACTGGGTCTACAGAGACCATTGTTTGTTACGATACTCCAGCCAGTTCTCAGTTCCCACAGTGCAGCACATATCCAGCCTAAGAGGCTGCAGAGTCAGTCCCTGTTTTAACAAAAAGTGGCTCCACTAAAGCAAAGGGGTGACCAAAAAAGAAGGGCCCTAAAACTGTTATCCAGACTTCTAAGCCAGCTACAAAATTGTTTCAGACACACAAAACATTACACCAGTCCTACATCTCAAATTTCAACTTGATCTAAAAATTACATTTATTTTTGCTACCTTTTTACATTTGTTCTAAAATCACTGATACACATTAGTAGATAGTTACCATCCTGGAACTTTTACATGCATCCCTTCTCCGACACACCTGACTCAAATGAAGTGTTAATTTTAAGGCCTCTGCACAGCTGAGAACAAAACATTTTATTAAGACACATACATTGCCCATAATAAATAAAAGACAGAAAAACAAACACGAGATGCAATAAAAATAAAATAATCATCTATTGCCATATAAACTAAGGCACCAGTAATTCCACAAACTAGAGAAGAACCTAAAGATCCTTTTCCACTAGACCGTCTCTAATCGGTACGGTCCCGGTTCGTCCTAGCCAGATTAATTTTAGCAAATCCAGTGAGGCTGTAGGTTCTCAGATTTCCGTACCTACTTTAGTGGTAGTACTATAGTACTAGTCGCACCAAGACAGGTACGGCACTGAAACAATTTGACAGCTGACCGCATTCATTGATTGGATCGTGATTTACATCTGAAAACGCCAGACCTAGTTTAACTGTGGACAGTTGACATGTCGTCTGCCATCAGAACGCTGCTGAGTATAAAGAAGCAATTATGAGTTTAATCAGGAGCAGCAGCAGGAATACATGAGAGAAAGAATGACCATGATTTAGCAGTGCTAGCAGCAAAGTTTGAATGACGCTGTTTACAGTCTGTTATCCTACACATGCAGACACATGCAGACACACACTGCTGGTGGATTCAGATATTTCATTAAGACGTGTTGGAGAGGGGATGCATCTAAAGGTTAGTAGCTCTCATGGACTGAAAGAACCCTGGATTTAAAATGACAAATACAGGAAATTACCAATAAAAATGCCACCATGCTTCTTACAGTATATAATTTCAAAGAAATACCTCAAAACTTAACACAGTTCTTTCGTTTTATGATTTATTACGGTCGTTGCTAAAGTATTTAAACCCTTTAACATGAAACCACAACGATTATGTATTTTAACACTATTTTTTGAGGGATAGGTCAACATAAAATAGAGTAAAACTGTAAAAAAAAAAAAGAAAAATTGAAAAAAATGTGGTTGAAAATTTTTGATTAATGAAAACCTGTTCAGTCCATTTTAGTCTGTACAATATGGAACCACTTTTCGCTGCAACTGGAGCTTCAAGTCTTTAGGAGTATGTTTTTGCCAGCATTGCATTAGAGACAGATTTCCTCTCCACCCCAATCTTTGCAAAACAGCTAAAGCTCAGTATGGATAATATCTCTGAAAAGTAAATTTCAATTAGCATTCTCAGTTAGATTTGAATCTGGACTTTGACTTGGTCGTTCTAACATGAACATCCTTTGATCTGAATTATTCAATTGTACCTCTATCTGAATGTTAGGGTTGTTTCCCCTCTTTACACTTCTCAACTTGACCTGTCTTGTGTGTTCCTTTGTCTTCATAATGTTGTTTGTGGACAATATTTTCTAATTAGGGGACTTCTGAAGTCAGTTTTTGATACATGATTATCTTTAGAAATGTTAGAATACAGAAGGATGACTGTGAATGCATACTTATCTTTGAAAGGTGTAGTCATAAAACATTTACTAAACTATGCATTCTTTTTCCATGTAACAATTTTGCACTGAGTTTGTATCTGATAAATACAACATACAACCTGTGGATGTAAAGAAAACTAATTCAGAAAAAGTCAAGGAATTATGAATACGTTTTAATGGCATTGACTAATAAATTACATTGTACTTTGAAACTTATTCTTAAAAAAAGCCTTATGACAATTATTGGAAGTCTCCATTTTGTTAAGTATGAATAATCTCTCCAAGTGTTAATGTAAGAGTAGATCAATGTCTGACAAGGAGAATAGTTAACGTTGACCCATGTCGAAACAAGACGTGCCGTATGTGTTGCTCCTAAATTGTGGTTCTACATTAGCAGCCATCGTTTCCACCTATGAGTTTAAGTGCTTGTCGATCAGATCAGTTTAGTAATCTCATCTCTGACAAGGGGGAACATCCTGCCTTTCCACAGGCACAGCTTCAGCCACATTATAAAGTACAGTCTTAAAACTTGGGTATTAAAAAAAACCCTAAAAATTATTAATTTATATCTTCAACAAAGCAATGAAAGGAATCTTTCACATTTGGACAGCTGAAAAATAAAGCAAATTTTTTTTTAAATAAAATATAAGCAACTGAGCGCCATCCCTCCCCAAATACTAATAAAATTGATTTCTAAGCATTGGAAATTTGTATCTAGCCTGAGGATGTGTGCTTGTAATTGCAGGCATTCAGAGAAATGCTGCTTATAAAATTGCATTTATGAGGTAAAGCTTATGCGCAAATGCAAGGGAACTTGATGATGCAGATAAGCCTCCATATGACTGAACTCTTCTCACTGTGAATTAGTCAGACACAGACGGTGGCTTTTTGAGAAAGCCAACAGACTGCTGCATGGCGGATCCGTGGCCCCAAACATGGTTAGAGGGTATTCTTGCAAAAACCACAGTGGCTAACTTTCATTTGGATACAATAATGGGCTCAATTTAGATTCTTCTCATTGTATAAAGACCACAGTTATCTGTGTGTAACCAATCTGACCCTAATTTAATTAATCTGTCAAGGAGGAGAGCAAAACGCTGAAAAAGGATAATGGCTGGAAGTGTTGAAGGATATTTCTTTGCGATAATAAAATGTCATGCATTTCAGATCCTGATTTGGACACTGCGTTTGCGCTTTACCAATGAACTGAAATATGTTTTTACTAAGTGAATAGGCCAGCTTCCCAGAAAAAATGCTCTGTTTCCCATACAGATTCATGAGAATTGACACAAATCTTTTTTTAATCCCTTTTTCTCACAGAGAAAATCCGAATAACGATCTGCACACGCAAACCCCGTTTCCTCTATAAAACAGGAAATTAACACACACACACACACACACACTGAAGCTCTTGCCAGGCACTCCCCCTTCATGGTGGGGTACTAGGTGGGTGGAGGGGGAAACAAGAAGGCTAGAAGGGGAAACGGGGGATCCCTGTGGACCAGGTCTCCTTTAACTTGAGCAGGGGAACTTGCTAAATAGAAAGTTCACATACACATGTTCTATCTTTCTATCTCCCTCACTGTTTTTCCATTCATACGCACGAGCGGCGAGTTAAATGAGGATGATTGCTCAAGTCTGGTTTGGATCACGTGGGAATGTGGATGGTCATTAAAATCCACACTGTCCCTTTATTTTTCCCACTGGCTGCATTGGAAGCAGAAAAGTCAAATATTCTTGCAGTTATCCAAAGTTTCTAAGTGCTGGAAAACGTAAATATTATTCTGGGACTGATTACCAAACTACTTTTATAAAATGTCTATAAAAATCCCACAACTTTGTGGCAGTGCCTTAGTAAAAACATTTTCAGTGCCATCTTCAAAATAAATCTAAATTAATAAAATCTCAAAGCAGGTATTAAACATTTTTTTTTACAATTTTTTTTTATAATATATCATGCAATAATTTAATCTTAAGTGTTGCTTAAGTGTTTTCTACTTGTAAGTGTAAAGTCATAATTGCGCTCCGGTGAGATGACTGGGTTGAATTTTGTGTCATGACTGACTTCAGAACGCATCGTGTCCAAACATCCCAAATTTTCTGGTGCCCAAAGAAGAAAAAGAGAAAAGAAGAGGAAGGCAAAGTTGACAGACAAAGAATATCTGTGTGCCAGGCACAGTTACTATAACATTGGAAACTGTCTCACATTTGGAAAAAGAACCTGTATTAGTTGCTATGGAAACAGACCCATGCAGGAAGATCTTGACACTAAAAACCTAAACTGGACTTGAATTTTCTTAAGACAGAAATCCTGCTTCATAGAAGAACCCTGGAATCAAGACCACTGTTAAAAGGTTAATGGTTAAACTTCAAATAAATAAGGTTTTATATTGACTTTTTTTTTTTTATTTATTAAAAGCATTCCCTGTGATGTTAAGACAAATGTTAAAATTGTTACAAATTAAATTTCTTCTATGAACTTTTTTTTTTTAATCATTTCCTATTTTGGCTGCTGAATGTTCTCCTCAAACAGGCGCCCGAATAAAATTAGGCTGCTTCCAACATCCATTAAAGTTTGAGCTCTTGTTACTCCCAGACAAACCGAAATGACTCGCAGTCATTTCTTTGGTGTTTCTGTCTCCAGTAGCAGTGTGTGTGTGTGGTAGTGTCAGACACCCACATGTCTGTCCATGGATGCCCTCTGGGTCTTTAGTAACCAGTTCCCATGGTTCCACTATAGCAACGTTGGACTTCCTCAGGGGACACCTCCCACATGCTGGTTTGTTTTCTGCTTTAATGGAGGATCATCTTACTTGCTCCTCATAATGAATGCATGGGAGGTAAACAGATTGCATGATTTATTTCCCCTATGCGCACCTGTCAACAAAGGGTTTCGGTCCATTGGAGGGCGTGTTTTAGTTTGCACAATATTATGCAACAAAATGATGCATTTACATTAGGCTGTAGAAATCAGATACTTTGATTTTGATGTCTGCCTTTTAATTTTTACCCAGGAGGCGGAGAGGAACATAAAGAAGAAAATATCTTTCATGCATCTGGATGACTGTGATGCTCAGACTGAGGAATAATTGCTGAAATTTAAAAGCCAAATGGGCCACAGAACAAAGAGCGACTCCGAGGTGATGGAAAATGAAGAACTTAGATTTGAGAGCTAGTAATGAGGGGGTTTTCCTGAAAGATGACAGTGAGGAGGAGGATCACAGACAGATAGTGAAGGAGGGAGAGTTAAAAGGGTGAATACATCAGATCAGGAGACAGCAATTACCTGACTTTTTTTTCTTTTGGCTGTCATGAACGCTTTAAACTGGCTGAAGGTGCACAAACAGGAGACATGATTCATTCTGGAAGGCAACAGGTGTTTGTGCTTTAAAAAGGAAATTTTATAACACCTCAGCAGGAGCTGCTGCAGCAGAGTGAGCCAACCAGGATTTGGGCATCTATAATGTTTTTGCACATTTCTTTCACACAAGACCTTCTGACAGGCCACTCTCAGCAGGGCACATCAGATCTAATCATAAACATAATCTGTCCTTAAAATCCATCCTTCAAACAGCTCCACCAGGGATCAAACATCAATAATCTCTCTGCAAAAATTGACACAGAAACAGATTGTTACAGACAAAGTAATGAACTATAGAAGGTTTTTGACATGTGGTTGGCTGGTAAAAGTACAGTATTTAATAAAAGTAGTCATGCCCCTTGAACTTTTGTGCATTGTCAGATTAAAACCAAAAGATTTCAGCACATAACCCCTCCCCCCCTGAAAAATCATCAAACATGAGGGCCAAGAAACTCTGACTTGCCTTCTGACACAAGTTAGAGAAATTTAAAACGGGGGGAGGTTATAAAAGACTATCCCAAACTTCAAACAACTCATAGTACTGTTCAACTTATCATTATAAAATGAGAAGTGAATAGCAAACAGGAAAGCTGCAAACCTACCAAGCCATGGCCATCAATAACAGGGCAGCAAGGTGAGTAAGGCCATGAAGAATATGGATCCTTTCCTGGACCAGTACACCAGTAAAATGGTTAAATGCCATTCCTGGCAAACAAGAAAGTTCTACTGGTCCCTGGTAATCAAGTATTTTTTTGTTTTAGGAGTGTGAAGGCAAAAACATATATAATGGTAGCAGACACTGTCCATACCTGAGGAATGGAGTTTGAGACTCCTGGTTTAGATGAAAACATACATGAATAATGGGTAAAAATGTCACTCAGTCAATGTACAAAGCTTTTAGAAGGTTTGAAAAACACGTACCTCTGTTTGAAGCACAAGGTGATTATAGAAAGTATCAGCTTTGCTGAATACCACACTTTTCAGATTCTGGTAGCTAAACCCACAGAAAAACATTTGTTCTAATTTTTCCAATTCACAGTTCTGCACTTAAAATTCCCATTAATTACATTGAGACTGTGGTTTTAACATGGAAAAATAAAAGAATCTCAATGGGAACAAATCCCTTTTACTTGATTTATATGTATAATTAAGATAAAATCTCAAAATAACCCTTCAAACAATATCTTTCTCCCAGAGTTTTCTGAATTTGCCTCTGCCCCAGTCAAAGGTGTTTTGCAAAAGAGTGGCCCTGCAGTTTTCTTTTTGTGGTTTTTGGAAATGCCCCCACTTTTCCGGCCCTGCTCCAATTTTCTTTAAATACGACCGTAATTGGTTTGATTTCCTACCTCCGGCTTCGTGGTGAAGAGGAGGGGGGTGACGAACGGTGGCGAGAGCTGCAGAGAATCTAAATAAAAGGAACCCAGCTTTCAGCTGGCGAGCTGCTTGCTTGGGTGGCAATGGAGTTTGACCCACACTCCTATTCCCCCAGTTAAAAGCTGTTTAAGAGTAGAGCTTGGAAACCCATTAGGGGAAACCATCTTAAATCCACATGGGAACACACTTCTACACACAAAGCCACAAAACACTCAGACATTTCTAGTACCTGAATGTGAGTCTCCTCAGTTCATTTTTTCCAGAAAACCTTGTTGAATTTTTACAAAGGCATACCAGCCACCAAATCAAAACCAGTCTCAAACAACAAAGTCTTTTTTTTTTTTCTTTTATTTCTCTCATTGGCTGGCTGACAGAGGAGTGGGAGTGTGGCACTCATCATCCAGGCGTGAGTAATCAAAGAGGAAATAAGACATAGTGTCTGGAAGAAGCCAAGTGGGCCTCCACTGATCTGCAGCCAGCTCATTGTTCCTCACTTCCATTGTTTCCATGCTCGGTTGGCAGAGGCAGCAATCCAACAACAGGCCAATCTAGATACACCCTTGTCAATTTCTTAGATTGCGAAGATAATAAAGGGCAATCCTAGGAAATCACAGCCAGAAAACCAGCAGGGAACAAAGTATTGTACAAATCTGTGAATCTTATTTCTTCATTATGCCTCCAATGAGACTTTTTTCTAACATCTTAAAGTTCTCTTGATCTAAATCTCTTCTACATTTCTAACTGTCTTAAATATTTATTTTCTGCTTATCCCTTCTCATATTTGGTTGGTTAACTGACCTATTTTATACAATGTCTTCTGACAAATAAAACTAAATTCAAACTGTGTTAAAACTGTTTAAAACCAGCAACTTGTCGCAAACACAATCAGATCCAATTACTTTAGCTGGATCTATTAAATATGCTACAGTTCCAACAGTTTTGACACATATGAAACATGGTCAGCTTTTCTCAGATTTTAGCTTTCACCTACACAACTTGCATTGCTGTAATGCCAATAATAATTTTGGCTGTGACTATTAATTTAGAAATTAGGGGAACGTTCCAATTAACTTATGACCTTCAGTATTGTTGATAGGATCAACCACTGATTGTGAATATGTCTTTAAAGTGAAAAAGATAATTCTGGATATTCTGTAGCAAAATACACCGAGCAGCAATAACATTAAGACCACTAACAGTTGAATAACACTGTCTACGTCTTCCTCGCTGCACCACTTAGTGGGTTTAACATATTAAATGTGCTTTATCCTAAGAGAGAAAAATGTGTTAGAACTGACGTCACATTGTGTGTGTGCGTGTGTGTACGTATACAGTACAGACCAAAAGTTTGGACACACCTAGTCATTCAAATGGTTTTCTTTATTTTCATGACTATGAAAATTGTAGATTAGATTGTAGAAAAACCTGACAGGGCACACCTGTGAAGTGAAAACCATTTCAGGTGACGACCTCTTGAAGCTCATCAAGAGAATGCAGAGTGTGTGCAAAGTAGTAATCACAGCAAAAGGTTGCTACTTTGAATAAACTAGAATATAAGGCGTATTTTCAGTTGTTTTACTCTTTTTTGTTTAGTACATATTTCCACATGTGTTAATTCATAGTTTGATGCCTTCAGTATGAATCTACAATGTCAATAGTCATGAATATAAAGGAAACTCATTGAATGAGAAGGTGTGTCCAAACTTTTGGTCTGTACTGTATATATATAAAATAAGGTGATAATAAACACAAGTATCCCAAGGAAGGAATGGTGGACCTACAACTCACTGCACCACACGCTCCAACCATAGACAGCAAAGCGAATAGCTAGTGCAGGCTCCAAAGAACTGGAAAATGCAACGATAGTCTCAGACATCTCACAATGTGTGGCTTGTGTCATAAGGTGACAGAACCTTCAGTCACCTTATGATAGAAAGCCATGAGATGGGATAGCTGTGCTAGTGACAGTGATATTAACTGTAATAGAGATGACTGAAGTTCAGATGTGTGTAAAGTGTCTTTGCAGGAAAGACGTCAGAGGCAGAGATTTACATTTTTCAAAATAAAATACTCCACAAACTGCAGGTAAAATGGACAGTCAAGTCGATACGAGCCACACAGGAGAGAGAAAAGTGTCGCATGTGGCCACTCCTGCCCTCACATGTGTCCCCACAACATTACAAATGCTTCTGATGCCCCTTCTGTCATTCATGTGAATGTTACGTTTTATATGTACCACCAACCTATGTAATGTTGCAAATCATCTACATTTTTATATATACACAAGAGGAGATTCCTTGTTTTTATTGCCTAATAAAAACACTCAGATATGTGTGTTTCACTAGGTCCACTGAAAGAGACCACCAGACCTGGTGGTCTCTTTCAGTGGGATAATGCAGCCATTCACAAAACAATTGTTTGAAAACCACAACATGATTGAGCTGTTGATCTGGCGTCCAATCAAAATCAAAATTTCAAATTGTCTACTTTTTTATTTTTATTTTTTTTCAAAGAAAAGGTAAAAGTTCTTATCAGTAACAGCTTCTGATGTCTGTGTTGGCCACGTGCACATAACTAGATCCGCCTGTTGAAAAGTCTCTATCTGAAGTAGTTGAGGTGTTGATTTATACTGTATCCAGAAGCAGTATAGAAGGAACCCGTTATGATTAAGTTCAGGGCCAAACACAGCCCGTTAACATCAGATGGGGAGACAGTGGGTGAGTTTGTCTTCTTTATGATGGCTGGAAAAAACAACAGATGCATTTCCAAGCAAAGCAGGATTCTGGGGTATGTGGTGCAGCCCGCAGAAGAAATAGGCCCAGGAGGCTTCCGTAACCCAAGCACTGATGCAGAGAGAACACAGGGACTCGTCCAAAAATGGCACAAGAGAATGCGTGAACATACACACGGTGGAACGCTTTCCCGGCAAGTGACAAGTCATCCTGGTGGAAAAGCAGGGTAACGAAAGCATTAAAGCCTGGGACTTTTGAGAGATTGCAGGCACGCAGTGGCATTAAATACACACAGACTAAGCAGAACATGTCATGTAAGATCCAAAAAAGAAAGACATTTTCAGGAATTGGTGCAGCAGTGAGACTGGACACACAGAATATGGAAAAAGTACCAATAATGTTGGTTCTGCTTGCATGTGCATGTATATTACCATCAAACAGAGTGTGCAACATCAAAGCCAGGCCTAAACGGGTTCAGGCCACAGAATCTTTTTTTCAGAAATTGGTTTAAAAGAAGTAAACATCTGAAAACCACAAAAAAATATAAAAAAATGAATCTGTTGCTGCCATCCAGCACCAAATCTCATTTAAAATTTTGTTTTCTATTCCAGTATCAGGCTATAATTCTCTCCTCATTAAATGAGTCGTACAAACTTTAGAGCTCCTGGCAGAATTTCAGTTGTCAGAGTGAGACTAAGCTTTTACTATACATAAGTTTTACGGGGTGAGCGGCCCATTTCTTTAACAGCTCTACTGAACAAATTCCCAGAAGTCTATACGTTAACACATCTCATGCCTTAAAAAAAAAAAAAAAACGAAACAAAGGTAGCCCAAACTCAGATCTCTTTAGGCAACGTAATCTAAACTTGTGCAATCCTGATGAGCTAGCAGAGTAGAGAAATAACACAGGCCATCCTATTAATGCTTAAAGCACTCTGACAGAGCCTTTTGTTACTTACTTAAACCACTCTGCTACAACAACCCAGCAACCTAATGGAAGACTAAAAGCCATTAGAGCAGAAGGCTTAGCCAACACAAACTAGGCACAAACTATGAAAGGAGAAGATTAGGGCAATCAATATCTTCCTTTATTTTCTTCTTTCTGCTCTTGCTTTTCTCCTCTGGTGTTAAAGCTGAATGTCAAAGTATCTTCTCTATCTGCTGAGTAAAGGAGGCCCATGTTACACAAAGAGCATGGACAGAGGGTACATCATCTGTAGATATAAGGCATCTCCATTTATGCAAGCTGCAGCTTTCACCCTCGGCTTCCTATACAGGTATACTGTACACTAACTGGCCTCTTTACTTAGTCATACTAGGTACACTCACTAGGTAGCACTGCTAGAAATGAGTGGGGCCTAGTTTGCCTGCAAAAGTTCCCTATTGCTTTCACTTTTTGATCCATATTGACATGACAGTATCACACAGTCCATCTATGATATACAATCTCTTGTTCCATCTACATCCAACACAAAGGAGATCCGCTGGATCAATTGATTGATTGATTAGGTTGCTGCCATGTGAATGAATGACTAATGTTCACATAAGCAAACAATTCAGCAAGTGTACCCAATAAATTGGCCAGTGTGCATGTCTGTTGACCATCTTGCCTTTCATGTCAGGAAAAACAGAAAAACTCATGCGAGACAGGATGCATGAGTGTAGTCTGCAGCCATGTTTGCATGGCAACAAAGCAGGGAGGAGCATGCTAAGGGAAGGCACAGTGTGTCTTTTTACAGGCCTGCTGAGGCTGGCATGAAAAGAAAGCCGGAGAGTCGAAGACGGATGGTAAAACCAAAACTTCAAAGACCTCTTCTCTTTCTCTCCTTTAGATGTGCTGTACAGTAGAACACTGAAAGGGAACCTGCTGGTTCACTTTAACACAAAGACACATAGAGCCATCTTAGTCTGATACTCCCACAAACACACCTGGAACTATCAAGATAGACATTTCCTGATTCTACAAGAACTATTGTGCATTTAGAAAACTACACATACAGTACAGACTTATAATGTTAGGCACATTTCTACCTGTAAAGCCAACGATAATCTAGCACATACAGACAAATGCTGCAGGCTCTGGCTCTGTAAGGTAAAAGGTTAGGGTGTGTTTACTGAAAGGACACAACTCTTTCATGTCTACTAGTTGTTGTTTTTTTCCCTCTTTTTTGTCATCACAGACAAAATAAAAACAAACCACTTTTGTCATCTTACAAAGAGACTAACAGCTTGGAAAAGGGTGACTAGAGGCATCGGAGCTGATGTCACAAGTTGTCCTTCAATAACATCCTTCTCCTCACTATTATATACTTGTTTCAGTTCAAGATGACTTCAGTTGTGTTATCTTGAGGGACTTTACAAAGAACATGTTTGTGCCCAATTAAATACATTAAATTGCATTGTAGTTCATTAAAATGAGGACAATCCGGTCTAAATCAATTCAATTATACCCTATAATGACATCTCATCTCCCATAAAAACAACAGCTGTAATGCTTCTTGTAAAAAAAATGAGCTGACTGTGTGCAGGAGGCAAGAAGACGCCTCCACAAAAAACAGTCCCAGCTACCGCTTGTGTCTTCCTGTGACTTACTACCCTCTTGTGGCTCAGGAGAGAAGCAGCATTTGTGTTTGAATCCCAGAACCCTCACAGTGCCTCATCACCAGCCAGCAGCTGCAGCAAACCACAACTCTGCCACAGGGTGTGACTGCAGGATCCAGATGGAGTGAGAGGCAAGGCAGAGGGAGGAAAAAGAGTAAGGCTTATTTTTACCCCCCTTTTTTTCTGTGGGCCGCCCAAGGGGGTCTGCCACAGCCCCCTATCTTCCCACCACAGTAGCCACCAAGCCCTGGAGAGAGAAAGCCAAGGCACCACATATTAACAGGGGCTAAAATAAACAATGTGAGCACACACACAAAATAAATCCACCCTGACTGCCTGACTGGTTGACTGCAGGCACTGGAGAGCAGCAGATAAGCCAGTGCTGTTGCTTGGTGGTCTGTGGGGTTGATGTGGCTGCTGGTGATGCCACAGTAATCTCCCCCTTCCATATGCAAACGTTGGGCCCTCATAACGAGGAGACAGTGTTGCATGTTCAGGCTGAATACACACTCTGCAAACAGCTGAAGTCAAAGGATACATTTGCACAAATACTTCACATACCTGTGGTGGGATACCGCCAAGCACATAGTTAGTGGCAAGTTTCGAGACATCTGGATATCTGCCCCAAACACACAAAAAAGGGAGGTGAGTGGAAGGTTAAATGCTGCAACGTTTATATGTACATATAGTGAGATTACTCAAACCACCAGAACTTTCTCACATTTTTTTTTAATGGCAACAAAACTGCTCTTAATTGCAAAATGAAAAAGCGACACATGATTTTTAAACTTTATTTACAAATACAAAATTGAAAACTGCATCATGCCCCCTTCACCTCCATAATAAAAACAGTTCCTTTCAAAATTCACCTAATTATTAAATACTTTCTGTTAATTTAATCTCACTACTATCACAGGTATTCTGTGAAGGCCCAGAGACCTGCTACAGCACAATAGTGAACAGGCAGGTTTAAACCACAAATTCTTTATAAACATGGGAAGTACGTAGTAAAAGATGCTCTGCACAAGTGAGAACAATATTGGCATTTTTAGCCAACTTGCAAAGCGTTGAGTGTAACAAAAAAAATAAATAAAAAAAGACAATATCAACCTGCAGTGAAGCATACTAGGGATGCCTTTCTGAGCAGGAACTGATTTGGATTTTGACAACAAAAATGCTAATTAAATTCTGCTTTTTGTAAATTGAAACTCCATTTTACATTTTTCATCATCTTCTTGGAGATGCCTCTTTCATTTATGATAAGAAACAAACTTTCTTGGTTTATTAAAAAATAAATAATTTTAGAAACAAACACTACTAAGGGTATGGATAAATTTGGCCTCAAATAAGATTTTTTTCCCAGCCGTTACACTCCCATCATCTTCGAGTAATACAATATATTTCATGAGAGACATAAAACTTGAGAAGTGTTACTTTGGTGAATAAATCCCTCAAGATACCCTCTTAAAGACGTTTATTACACTTTCCAATGGATAAATTTGAACACTGTTGATGTGAAAGACAAAATCCGAGAACTTTCTGGAGATTTAGGTTCCCCCTTCACTTATTGCGCGTATTAATGGGTATTTTACTCCACCTCATTCGGCAAATGGAGACATTTTGATGGGGCAGTGACAACTTTCACAACCAGAAGCTTGGCAAGAAATACACCTTGTTGGATTTGCAGTTTATGGAGTTGGTGCCAACATTTCTCTCTGTACATAACTCGATATTACTGCAGATGTAAGGAGCAGACACTGAGAGTGGGAAGCTATGCGGCCTGTAAGTCTAGAAGCCTAAACCTCACCTCTGTCCAACAACAACAGCGCTGCGGTCTACAACAAACTGGCAGCTGCTCCGGCTGCTACAGGCCTCCAACATGGTCATTAGTTGATGAGAAATAGATTTAGCCACATATTACTGAATATTTACCGAGTAGCTCCTCTAGAAATATCCAGGCGAGACCAGTCAACTTCCAGCTGGATCTTCTCACAGGTGGACGAGGCAGAGCTGGCGCAGGTGGAAGCGATTAACTTAATTGTGGTCTCGTCCCATTTAGCTTTGCTCGCGTCTTGCTACTGGCCTCATAAGACTGCTTTTCTCCTTCTGTTAAACAATTTGTCTAGACTCTAGACAGTAAAGTAGATTTATTTTGGTGTGGCCAGTGTTGTAGCACCCACAGATAACAAAAAGCAGCAAAGACCAAGGATGGTTGTTTTTTTTTTTTTTTTTTTACAAAAAGTAGATCATTTTTATTGGCCAATGTTGTATCACTAGCTGGCACAACCTAATATTTTAAAATAAATGTCCCATTAGCCATCTTTGTCAAGTGCAAGAGTAGAAAAAAAACAACACAAAATCTCTCCAAAGAATGATTTGTTAAGTTTAATTACTTTATTCTCTTTTTTTTTTTTTTAAATGACTACTGTCACAACAAAAAGTATTCACCATCTTGGATGTTTCCCCCTTTTGTTGCGTTTTCAAATCAATCACAATCAACATTAACAGCAAAAAAGCCACAGTTCTCTTGAAGCAAATTTTCCTCCAAGATATCTTCACATTTTGCTGCCTTCATTTTAGCTTGTACCTTTACAACCCTTCTGCAGACATGATGCGGTCACCACAGCATCCCCCTTCACTGTGGGGACGCTGTGTTTGTGGTGATGTTCAGTGTTTGCTGTCCACCAAACCTAACGTCTTGTCTGATGGTCAAAAAGATCCATTTTGGTTTCGTCAGACCAAAGAGCTTCATTCCGTTTGAACATAGCGTCTCCTTGAGACTTGATATTTTGTAAAGTCTCCCTAAGCCTATCCCTACAATGTCCTGGTGGCCTCTCCCTCTAGACGCCTTGCACTGTCAGGACTTCCTGATCTAGGCAGATTTACACACGGACCATATTGCTTCTTTCACTCATTGTGAGACTAATGGCACCAACTGACTGGACGTTTGTTGATTTGGATCAGTCACTTTAACGGGAGTAAATTTCTATGTAACCACTTATTTTGAGCAAAATATGTTTGTCGAATTGTCATTTTGTATAAATCAGATTTTTTGTCATTTTATTTGTCAAAAAAGTTGTGTTTTGTTGCTCATGATTGATTTGTAAAAAAAACAAAAAAAAACGAGGTAAGGTAAAAACATAAATGACTGCATGTGGCTGCTCCAAATTATTTTGTTTTGAAGATTCACTTGAAACTAAGAAATATTTTTTTAGAAAACAACAACATTGTTTTAGTTTCTGTTGTCTGAACCAAAGGACAAACAGATCTTGACTCAGATGTTCAGTGACTCATTCTGCCTGTTTTTTCCTACTGAAAAGCTCTAAATACATCCTTTTATAAACCTCTTTACTGTCACAACAGAAACCAGACAATGTATTTACATGGCATATTATGCTCATGAAAATGATCACTAATACTTTCCAGAGCTTCACAATGGTTTTATTGTTTCCCTCTGTTAAGTCCTGTGCACTGTCAATCAGCGTGCTAAATCAAATACAAGCAGCCCCCTAACCACATCAAATGTCAGGTGCACAGAGTTCATATGAAAAGAAAGTTTTTCACACATTGTAGGTCCAAAACCCAGTCGGGATATCGCTGTGTACCCTTGAGCGAGCTACTTTACCAGAGTAAATATTTAGTCAGCTGTATAAATGGGTGCTGTGTAAAAAGCTGCAAAGTGAGCTGGCAGTGCTGGGAAAGAGTCAATGCCAAAGAGAAACGCCTCCACTCAACTATAGAGTGATGAAAATACATGTGTGATTGAATTACAATGTAAAAAAGAAAAAAGAATTAAAAAAATTTTAGATTAAAGAGGCGGTTTTGTGTATTCTTCAGGCACAAAGTGCCATTCTATAGCACAATCATGTTAACTTCAGTTGGTATACAAATGCTGTATATGTCAAACATGACTTAAAATAAATTTGGCTCTGTAATCTGTTGCCTTGAAATTGAGTCTTTGTGTCTTTAAGAAGCTCCTACTCTTTTTCGAACACTCCGCCTTCAGCACATCATGCCAACATTTCTTCTGTGAATCACCTTAAACAGTTAGGCTCAAAAAGGTTTGTTTTGAATGCCTCTCACAACACATAGAATTATCTCTTTGTATTAATGATTTTATTGGCCTAATTTAAATATCCAGAAAGCTTTGACAATTTTCATTCATGATTTCTTTTAGTTGTCGCATTAGCTATTTGTGTTTATTATTGAGTGAATGAAATTAAATGAAAATGTATTTTCCATGAATATGGAAGAGTTTAAATAACAATTTGTGTCTTTTCTTCAAAAGAATGACATCTAAAGCTTTGAATGTGAAAACAACCTTAATCGTGTGATTGTATTTTAAATTTAAGGATAGTTTTGTTAGGTTTCCCCATCGTTCAAGGAATGTAGGTTAGAAAAAGAAAATCATAGAATACAGCCTACACTTAATTTAACCTTTGGCTTATCAGGCCTTTGCGATATCTCTTCTCCTGGCAGCAGAAATTCTGTGCTATCGGAGAGTTTACTCAGTTTTAAATGCAAAGTAAAGGACCACAAAGAGATCTGAGTCAGAGTGTGAAGATTGTTCTTTAGATTTATTTTAAATCCTCCAGTCTCTTTTAACTTAATTAAATATACAATAAATATATCTCAGATAGATCATCAATAATGGTAATTCTTTATCAGACTGATTTCCAATTCCATTATTTTCTTGTAGATTCATTTTTTTATTAAATTAAAGGGAATTTTTAAAGCTGATGCAAAATAAATCTTATTCTTAAGAAATACACAGAAATCACAGTGCTTCAGTTATTTGTAATAGTTTGCTCATTAGATTAGTAAATAACTAATTATTCAAACTAGTTGTAATAGATTAAGTCTGATTTATTTCTGAACATAAATATAATTTAACACAGCGCCTCAATGCTATTTTACACTCCATTTAATGGTGTAAAATAGCCATGCTATGTATTTTTTATCCTTTACTAAACTTTAACCAAGATTTCACCCATCATTTAGTCTAAACATAAAGCAGTAAAAATTGTTTTAGTCCTTAGGGGTCTAAACTTCAACATTTCTGAAAATAAAAACACATAAGCACACGCACACACACGTAGTCAACATGTTTATGAAACAACACTCAGCCCTCCTGGCCCCACCTCTATTACCCAATTACACTCGGCCTGCTTGTAATGATTGTGTGGTCTGAATGATAGCCAGCCTGTTTTGTTGTTTCTTACCACATTCCCTCTCTCACACACAAGCATACACACACACACGCACGCAGTCTGTTTGCGTCTGGATAGATTTCCTCTATAAGAATTAGAAGTAAAGGCAGCGTCTCAGTTAGTAGGGAGTAGGGAATGTCTGAGGCTGAAACACGAGACTTTAATGATCTGGAGAGAATCCAAAAAACTCTTCGCCCCCACACCTCTTTTTTTCCCCTTTCCTTTCTCTTCACCCTCTCTTGTGAAACTTTGGCTGCCATAAGCCCTGCAGAATAGATTTGTTTGTGTGCCGAAGTAGCTGAGAAACAGAGTCAAGACTCACTGTAAAGCGGGTGTCTCTGGGCGGAGGTGGAAGCCACAGTGGCTGGACACCCACACGAGACATTCCTGACTGACAGTGAGCCGTAAACAAACATGTCTTGGCTGAAGGGTTCCAAAGGTTCTCTTCAGAAGCAGAGCGGAAAATATTAAAATATGGATGATATTGTGAGGCACCGACCACCAGCATTGTTGATTTTGGAATGGAATTTCTGCAACTCTGAGAAGTGGCGTATGTTTTTTTAGTCACTCGCCCAGAAAATAATAAAACGAATGTGTCAAAAAAAAAAAAAAAAAAAAAGGTAAAACATTTGCACTGAAGCATTCAGATCAGATATAACAGCCTTTGAAAAGTAGTAATATGGAGTTATGGGAAAAAGAAAGTACAACCTCCTTTAGTTTTTACATATTAACATTGGTCAGTATCAGGGATAATTGTCTTACAAATATCTGGTTTCAGTTGTATTTCTAACTGCAAGTGTGCAAATATACATAGCCATTTCAGGATAATTATATATTGAAGAGAGCTCAAGCAAAAGTAGAAAAAAGAAACTGATGACATTACACCTGTAGCAGCAGCAGACATTTTCTCATGGTTGAATTGTAACCCAGTCTACTTTACAACAGTTTATGACTCTCTTAAAGTCCCACCAAAGCTTTTGATTCAGGCCAACTTTCAGATAACTGAACCAATAAACATCTTCTTGTCTTTCTATACTCAAACCCATGACTGCAAGGAATCTAGTTCTTGAAACTGCGAGCAGGCCCATAATATAATGCCTCCGCCACTGTGCTTAAGAGCTTCACGAGGTGTTTGTGCTGATTTGCCAAGTTTACTTTATGAACAACAGCTTAAGATTTTAATCTTTTTCTGCTTATGTCTGAAATAAACAGAATAGAGTTGCTTAAGTGGAGAGATAAAGAATGTACATAGAGAATTAATCAGATGATTAAATTTGATTTATTCTCAGCTTGGATAATTACAGCTGTTATCCAAGCTGTAATTAGGAAGAGTTCAGGGATTTGAATATTTTTCCATACTTTGTGAAAAATATTAATTTTTCACATATTCATGAAAAAAAAAATGTATTTCATACATTAAAACTGTGTAAGAACCCTGGTGAAAAAGAATATACGGAATCTGTCATTTCTTTACACTTAAAAGTTAGATTTAACCATTTTTAAAACCTGGTAAAGGGTATAGACCAGATCATTTATTACACCCTGATTAAACCCTAAAAACTAAGTAAAAAGCATCTGCAGGGTTAGACTGCATCTTTAACATCCAGATAAGCTGTTATTTATCCCCTCTGCCACCTCATCCTTCTCAAAGAAAAATCTTTGATGAATGTTCCTTGGATATCTAGAGGGAACTTGTTTGAGTTGGCGTTGGACATTGTTTGGGACTATGCACAGTAATTTGAGACAGCTGCAGAGAGTAGACCTCAGCACCAGAGGCAAACTGTTTCTATTATTGTTAACAACTATTCAGATGTAAAAGAAAACACACAAGTCTAAGTGCCAATAAGAAGTTTATTTAAATTCAGTCAATATTGTTAAAAAAAAAAAAAGCCATGAAATACCTCCGATATTTCTTTATACAAACTCTAGTTGCTTGAGATGATCTAACAAAATCCTTCCTGCTAAACATCTGCAGAGAAAACTAGTAAGGCCAACTGGAAAATGTTTCCTCAGAATTCAAACCAGGCGAAAAACGGGCCTGTTTTTCCTCAGAATTCTGATGATATGCAATAAATGTACATATTGAAATCAGAGCAATGAAAAAACAAAACAATATTTACAATTTATTTTTAAATCAGATTTGTTTCATAACAAAAGCCTGAATAAGAAAAAGAAAAACATGTGGCAAATGGGAGAAAAGCATTTTGCTTCATCCATATTAAAGCACTTTCCGGAGCTACTTTATTGATGCGTACATTTGCTACTTCAGATCAGCCTTCATACCGGAGGGAACGTGAAATGTGACCAGGTTCTAATTATTCCAACGCTCCTCAGTTCCTTTTTTACTTCATAAATATCTTCAGTTTTGCTCGACTGCAGTGTTATCTCGACTGCAGTGTTGTCTCCTTCACCATGTACGTTATGAATATGAACAGATTGTTAATCTGCCTCTTTTTGGTTCAATGTGCATCACCTACATCAAGAAAAAAAAAATCAAGAGGTTTCTTTGTTTTGACAAGAGCGTTTTTGAATTACTGCAGCAACGAGGCAATAAAAATACTTTACTATGAGCTACATGTGTTTGGATATTTATAAATCTCAGGGTTTATTAGTCCCGAGACATTTCCTACAATTCTGAGCTGAGCTACTCTCCCCCAAGCATTTGAGGCAACAAGGGAAAAAAAACAAAAACAAATCAAAGCATGTTTGCCAGTCTGTTACATTTTTTTTTTTATAACGAAGCATCTCTGCATTCCGGTTTGTATTATTTTCAGCTTCTAGTTTAACCCTGTTAAATACTGTAGGCAGAAACACTGAAGCTTCAACACTGTTCACAAGATCTCTGAATCAGCCGAAAATGAAAGGAAAAAAGTTTTCAGTTACAATCCAAGAAGAAAAAGAAGAATCTAATTTAATCTTCCAGAAACAAAGGCTTGTTTCTGCTGGCAGAGATGAAGTCAACCGAAAGGTCACTTATCTAACTGAACATTGATAAGCTCCGCTATAACGTGTCACACATACAACAGTGAGTGAAGAACAAAAGTGATTAAATGATCAATGTGGAACAAGGGTGACCTCTGCTGATTCAACTGAGAGACCTTCATAAGACCAGAGGGGGAAACAACAACAGGATGAGCAGAGAAGGAAAAGAAGTCCAGAGTTTTTTTTTTCTTCTTTCTCATAAATGAGGCACATCAGTCCAGATGCTGAGGAGTGGGAGGTGTGGGGCAGTGAGAGGACGGGGGAGTGGGTTGGGATTTTTGTGGGAAATGTGGGCCGTGAAGAGAGGTTTATTTGACCAGCCTCTTGGCTACATCGTTTATTTGACCAGCCTCTTGGCTACATCTCCATAGGCGATCTCTATCTCCTTGTCACTGGGGCAAGTGTTGGTGAACTCTTCACGTGTGTAGGCGTTATTCAGGTACTTCCAGATGGACGTCATCTCTTTGGGAATGTCAAAGCCTCGGTACTTCTTAGTCACAACCTAAAAGAGAAAGTTCAAAGTTCTCTTGAATAACCTCCAACATGCAACAAAGAACCGCAGGCAACTGAGATGAAGATGCAAATGTCTAGGGGTATTTTCATTCTTCATACTCTCTAAAAACCCTTCATCACAGTCTGTTTAAACTTAAAAGTTATGATACATACTGCTGTGCGAGAAAAATTTAATTTTTCTCCCGAGGGGTTTAATCAGGTTCAGTAAAATTCATCTAATATGACACAAACTTGCTTAAACCATCCATATTTACCTTAACTATGTGCAGTTTGGGCAGCAGGTTGCAGTCCGCCAGGGTCATTTCATCCCCGTCCAGAAACTTGCGGCTGGAGAACTTGATGTCCTCGATGCTGTTGTGGTCGATCTCGTCAGGCAGCGGGGAGCGAAGGTAGTCGTCCAGCTTCTGCAATGTCTTTAGCAGCCCACGCTCCAGAGCTGAACAAAGCGACAGGGACAGAGATCATTTCACTCCAGCTGCTTAGGCTGTATGCTTTTCAACCACACGAGGGCAGCATTTATCAAGTAACATACAAAATGTACATTAACTAAAAAATAGTTTTTATCATATGTAGTTTTGATTAGAAATTTCTTCTAGCAATGTTCTGCATTCCGTTAGGATGGAAGGCAAATTCTACACAAAACACATTTTATCATCTGTGATTGTTTAAGAGATTTTATTGTTAGAAAACATTTCATGAATTTGAAGGAATGAAAGCTTCGGGGGTTCAACAGCTGCTATGTTTTAGAGCGCTTATCAGTGAACTATGTGATTCAGCCTCTCACTGTTGACACAGCAGTGGCCCTCGTCTAAACTCACTATGGATCAATATTTTCCCAAGGCGGAGCACAGGCAGCTGAAGCAAGATATGGACTTCTCCATAAAGATCCGTAACAAGAAACCTAACCTAGATTAAGCAACCCCTAAAAGACTTGATATTCTAATCTGTAGACTCACTGAGAGTTGCTTTACTTTGCAGGGTTAAGGTAGAATAACAGGGAGGAGCAGACTGTGAGAACTGGCTGCTGAGAGTTTTTTTCTGGAAAGATCCAGGTGAGATGAGGAGCGACACAAGAGGAGGCAGCAGAACAAAAGAGCTGTGTTCCTGAATCAGGGCAAAATCCGCCAATCAGGGCAGGGCTACAAAGGTTGCCTAGCGACCAGACAGCACTCCCTTCACAGCTGAAAGGTATCCATGATGCAGTTAATCTTACACACCTGTGTGAGAATGCGAGCGTGAAAGACAAATACAGGTCATTTACCCTCGTTTGCGTCTGGCTTGGAGTTCTTGATGTAGGCAGAAAACTTGGCGAAGATGTCCATGCCGGCTGTGTTAGACTCGGGGTGTTTGGCACTAAGCTTGATGTATCTAAAAAAACAAACAAAAAAAAAACAGCATATAAAACAAAGTATGTGCTTTACCAAAGGAGAAAGGAGAATATTTTTGTCATTATAGCAATCACACAAGACATAGCAAAGAAACAATCTTCAGTTGCCCAAAAATACCTAAAATCATAAGTAAGGCAATGTAATCTATAATCTAAAAGTAATGTACCCATGTAGAGCATAAAACTAAATGCACATTATCCTGGTGAAATTAAGGTGGTTTATGCTTTTCTTCAATGTTAACAGGCCAGATGGATGCAGCCAAATACAAAGCAACATAGGAGAAAAGCTAAGACTTCAGACAAACGTAGGTTTATCATACAAGACAAACCTCAACATGCAACCAGATCAAAATATATAACGACGTAGACTAAAGCAGATCCATGTATTGAAATGGCTGCCTTGAAATCTAAACTTAAATCCAGTAGAGAATCAGTGACCAGACTTGAGAAATACTGGTCAAAAATACCCACACACACACTTCATACAACTGACTGAGGTTCTTTTTTTTGCGAAGAAGAACGGTCAAACACTTCTGTCTATAAAAAAGCTGATAAATATACAGACACCGGGAAGATGTGATTTTACTAGTATATTATGTTTTAAAGCATGTACAGTTTTATTTTTATTTCACAATTATGGGCTATTTTGTGTTTCTGTATCACATGAAATCTATCCAGGGGCTTTTACTTAAAAACAGACTGGTACACCAAAATTTGCTTTCAATTCATTCATTAAACTTAACGCAGTAAGCACTCTCAAATAAATATTGACCCAAACTTCGTTCTTGTTGCTGAAAAAAAGGAGACTTTTTCTTCTGTTTTTCCAAATTGAGCCCAAAAATAATTTGCAGACTTGTTGCCTCTTCTTCAAATAAAAGGCAAACATTCAAAAAACCTTTTGAACATGTAGTGATTCACATTTCCTACATATAAATCCAACTACTTGTTTTAATAAAATACTGCAAGCCTAATTTATTGTTGATGCTAAAACATTTGGACACCACTGGTGTAAATCCCTTTTTCTAGACAAGTTGTGGCATAATTCTCTAAATGACTTAAGTTGAGGCCTACACTCCCATTTTATGCTCAGTGTTTTGACTGTAATGAGTTACATTTGGTGCATAGGTGTGG
Source organism: Alfaro cultratus (assembly GCA_903066825.1). Classification (NCBI taxonomy): domain Eukaryota; kingdom Metazoa; phylum Chordata; class Actinopteri; order Cyprinodontiformes; family Poeciliidae; genus Alfaro; species Alfaro cultratus. Next base: position 80,300 of record CAEFZX010012681.1, on the reverse strand, counting down.
TGTGCTATTATAATATGGGTCAGAAAGGACTCACTTGGGTGGGCTGAGAACATCCTCCAGGAACTCCTCGATCTTGTTGACATCAGTTTTGACCTCGCCATTAAACGTGATGAAAGGCGGGTGCGTGCCGGGAGCCAGGTTCTGGAGGTCTGCGGGCTTCCTGTGAAAATAAGACCATTCGATTCAGTCAAAGCTGCTTTTTTTTTTTGTTGTTTTTTTTAAACCAAGCCGTCCAGGCATTTCTCCCACTGCAGCTCCAGCTGCTGTCTCTCTAACCGAGTGTTGTGCGCTTGTGTGTGTGTCCTCCATTCTGCGGCCTTCGCAGCCAGCACATTCTGTACCAGATGGCAGGCAGATGAGGCCGAGACACAAACAGAAAGGAGCATGTGCTGAATGAGGAGTGTGAACACAAGTGAGTGGTCAAACACAAACAGCCTGTTAAATCCTCTCGCTAGAAAAGCAACACGAAACACAGCAGCGATGTTGCTTTGGGCTACAAAAACAAACGTCCACAGATCCTCAATGTTTTCATTGTGATGACGGTACTGCAGTTTGAGAAAAGCCATTTAAGGGCAAAGAAAAAAGGGGAAATGACCTCAACTCTTTGGCATGTTAATGGGGTGTGGTACAGTCCCCAAGTGATATCACTGAGGAGCGGGTAAAGAGGTGCCCTCAGTCCAGGAGAGCAAAAACATGTTGACCAATCAGAAGATTAAGAAATTCCAAAGAATTGTTATTAATAAATGTAAAACATGTTTTTCCAGGGAAACAAGTTCAGCTTGGCCTCCACTACTGGTTAAATTCTACAGTTAAACCACCATAAACAAAACATGCATTTCATGTTAGCTCAAAAGGCTCCAAATGACAAAGAAAAAGGCACATCTATGAGTTATTCATTCTAAAAACAAAAAATATAGCAACAAGAAAGAATTACAACTGGATGGAAGGGGAGAAGAATGTAAAAAAAATAGTGAGCAACATTCACTGCTCTACATAGCTGGATTTTATAGCATCCCAGCAGGAGCCACAAAGGGAAATATATGCAAATATATCTAAACCTTTGAACTAATTGTGAATGTGCAGGCATGCGAGTAAAGCCTGACAACTAGCCAAATAGGCATGGGTTTAACTTCCAGCACACTTTTTGAGATTCAAATTCCAGAGGTTTTGGTTGAACTTTTGAGTTAAATTATATGAATGATAAAATGGTGGATGAATGGAAGAATAAATTGATGGAAAGGTGGAGGACTGAATTAACAATCTGAACAGACAGATAGAGATGGATGGAAAAAATTGATAGATCTGCTTAGGAACCAAGAGGAATTGTTTTGTTTTTTAGGGGGAAGCCCAATCATATTTCTATTGCCATATAAGCAAACAATGTTTCAAAACAAAATGGCACAGATACGTAGAAGACATAAATCATCCATCATAACCCTGGACGGGGGTGAATCGTAACCCTGGAAAAAGTACATGTTCCTGAAGCTGGGAGGTAAAACTAAAGAAATATTCAAAAGATCACAGTTTTCTTATCCAAGTGGTTGGAAAACATGTTCCACACCAAACAGGAAGGGAGTCGAGTCAAGGAGCTTTAAATAGCTTCTCTGGAGCCTATAGGTTTATTTTTCTCTCATTTTCTTCAGCTTGGGAAGGGGTCATGGGAAAACCAAACAAGGAGTGAGGAAGCAGCGAGCGTGTTAAAGGGTGGAGCTAGATCAAAGGGCTACAGCACAGCTCCACCCAGGAAAAAATCAAAAAGATGGAAGAACGCATTTTGTCTGAAATTAAGCAAGGTTTAAAAACAAGCAAGCAGGCCTCACCTTTTCAGATCCACTGTGGTGACGTTAAAGACGACTCCTTTAAGCCAGAGTATCATGAAAAGCCTCTGAGAGAAGGGGCAGTTTCCGATGCTCTCGCCGTCACTTCCCGCCTTCAACAAACGGAGTGAGAGTTAGAAAAGCAGAAGAATAACCAAACAACTTCACATATCTTTCTTTAGAAAGAAGAGGACAAAATGGGTAAAAAAAAAAAAGCTGATTTAATCTGGAAACCCTAAAAGTTAAGTTCTAAGCATCTCTGAATACACTTGCATTTTAGGGCTGCAATAATTCAACAAGTAGGGACCACATCTCTGTTACACAACCTTTTCAAAGTTCACAGCTTTTCACTTCACTCCGCAAGTGAGGGTCTGTTTCAGATAATGATTCTTTCAGGCTCTCCGCCTCAAAAAAGATAAGTAGGAGTGAAACGCTCGACACCAACTCTTAAGTCCTAAAGACTTCAGCACATTTTCCTCTTCATCAATCTGCAAAAACACTTCAGAGTAACGAGAAACTTAAGAATAAGACTTTTTTTTCTTAAGTAAGCACATTTAGATAAATACCAATATCAAATTTAACAGCCTGAAATTACAGAAGTCTTTAAAAAAAAGTATATAACTCCAGACCAATAATAAAAAAAAAAATCTAATCTGAAAAAGGTTTTTAATACAGAAATGTGAGCCTAAATATTTACAAGGAAGACTGATGACTGTCTACAAGGAGAGTAAGCAACAGACCATCATTGCTCTTTTCAGAGTGCTGTATTCAAGCATGTCAACGGAAAGTTAAGTGGAAGGAAGAAAAGTGGTTGGAAAAGATGCACTTAGTAGCAGTCAGTTCTTCAAGAGAGAACAGAGTTTTATGTTGGACATAGGCTAGACCGGTCACATGTTAAGCCACACCTGGACCAGAGGCCTCATCAGAATTGTCTTACATGATCTGAGGAGAAAAAGGATCCAGTTATTGCTTGGCAGCTCAAACTCTATTCAGATGAATGCACGTTGTGCATTTCACTTAGAAATCAAGAAAGATGAGTCTTAATAAGCACTTGGAAGCTTTTCTGTATCCACAACACAAAATCAGATTTCCTTTTACAGCAGGACTCGCACTGCTGAATGTATCAACACCTGGTTTAATGATAGTCTCATCACTGCTCTTGTTCGACAAGAAAATTTCTTTGATTTAAACACCACAGGAATCATTGTGGAGAGGAACATAAGGCGCCAGACTCAATGCTGACAAGCTGGGAGTGCTATAAAAGCAACCTCATCTTCCTGAACGTCTCAGCTGAGCCACAGCCCCAACACCTCCAAATCAGGCCGAACTGATAAAGTGAATCCTGCAGAGCCAAGTACAACATGCCTTCACTCTTTTCTTTAACCAATTTAGAAAATGTCTTATTTAAACTGAATGAAAATGAATAACGTCCTATTTTCAAAGTTGAACAACACAAAGGTGAAAGTTCCATATTTATTTTGTGCATGTAAAGCAGTTCTGTTGAACTCTGTCCATCAGTTCTGCAGAGCACAAGCTGAGGTCATTTGAATGCTGATGCCCTGGAATATATTCATTACAGTAGAGCTGCAGAACTCTGCATTCCTCTCTCTCTGCAGTTCTCCTTAAGGCGGTTTCACATCTTAAAGAAACGGCAAAGATCATGCAAAGTGGGCCAAAGATAAGACTCATAGTTACTATAGGACAGATTTGGAGATTGTGACTGATTAAAATCAGTTGACATCTTAGATAAACACTTTCCTATCAGAGATGCAGGTCTGATCTGTGGACAATAGAGGACTTTGTTCCAACCAAACCCAGCATTTTTTTGCTCATGTGGACAGACTTGCTGCTGTTATCCTCTGTGTAACGCCCTGTGGGATGGCTCTGTTTGATCTGTCTACTGGTTCCCATTGTACAGCGGCTGTCCTCTCCCTTTCCCTTTTTGAATTCAATATCTGAAACACTGGGATTAAATCCCACAGCCATTATTTGGTAAATGAAATTTCCCTCAAGCGTTTGCATGATCAGTTCCAGAATAAAGCCGCAGCCTCGGGGCAGTCATACCTGTGTTAGGATCAGAAGGAGATCAGCGGGATAATTATCTCCCAGCGCAGCGCCTACAGAGAAGCTTTCAGGTCTAGATCAAGGGTGGAAACGCGACACAGCAACCGTTCCCATAGCAATGGCTGAAACATATGACATGGAAAGAAGAGCTTCCACCATGCAGAGGAAGAATTACGCAGGTGAACTGTCTGAAGCACGCTCTCTGTCAGAAGTGATAAAATGCAAAGCACATGACAAAGTGACATTTGTAAATCAAAAGAGGGTTTACTGTAATTCAAGATACAGAGCAGCTTTAAAATAGAGTTCATATGAGCCACTGTGATCGAGAAAGAGGGCACAGCAGGCCTGAGAAAGAAACGGCACCGTTTTCTTCCTTGTTCTCAGAGCAGTAGCAGACAGCAGCTCTCTGCCAGGAGAGATCGGCAGCATGAAGAGAGTCAGAGACGTTACAGGAAGTCAGGAGGAAATTAAGGATCAAATGTTTTGATAAACATGAAGGAGTGCGAGAGGTAATGGATGCTTTAAGTGGGAATGAAAGGAAGAGGTTAGATAGCAAGCTCTACAAGCAATGTGCTCTTTGGCTTTACAGCCCTCTTCTTCCTCCTCCTCTTCCCTTTTAATCCGTTCTCCCCTCATCCTGGGCCCCTCTGTGGAGTTGGGGGGGTTGGGCATTTGGAAAGAAGGGAGAAACTATTCCAGAAATGTCCTGTTACACCCCCCCAACCAGGATGCCTTCCTTAGTTTAGGAAGTGATGCTGGGAGAGAAGAGTTTTACTGTACAGAACAGCAGAATGATATTGTCCTCAGCATTGCCATCAAAAGGTGAAAATTCATAACCCAGAAGAGGTTTGGGAAGCCTTGTAAACAGTGTCCGCCTTCATCCTACTAACACTTTCCAGAGTTTGACATTTAGGAGAAGGTTTCTGGAGAGACTTCTGTAACACACCAGCACAAAGTACGGCTTGTTTGTCAAGTTTTAGGTCATAATTTAGTAAGAGGAAGGAAAAAAAAAAAAACACAATTAAAACTCATGCACATGAACAAGTTATATACCCATAAAAGGCAAAGCACATAAATTGGCAAAGGTGTAGCTTTTCCAAATAGAGCTGCTATTCTGATGATTATTCAGGGGAAAAAAAGAAAACACTTAGCATATTATGCTGATTTTTTACTTGTTATGCGATAACAAGCAATTAAATACTTCTTTTTACTTAAACATGTAAATAAATACATGCATTGCTGCTTTATATGAGCATTTGATTGCCTAAAATGCATTAACAGCATTCATTTAGTGTACACTTCTGCAGATAAAAAAATACTAACATCAATATTTGAAAAGCTCAGCCCTTTCTGTTGGACTTGACATCAATACAGTTTAGATCTGATCTGTTGATTATGTTTTGGATTAACCGATAAATAATTGGATAGCTATAGGTGCTTAATAGAAGATTTTTTTTTTACAGAATTTGAACTGGGTAAGGCTAAAACTATGCCACTTGAGGAGTTCACAGAAGATAAGATAGATATTTTCAGTCTGTATGCTCCAGTTAATGATTAATCAATTACTAAATTAGTTGTTGATTATTTCAATAATCAATTCATCACGATTAATCATTTCATTTCTATTTCCAATTAATTCAATTGATTTCTTAAAGCATGTAGAAACATTTACTAGTGACAACTGCGCTCATTTGTTTTCCCCAGTATTAGAAATTTCCAGCAGCTGCACACATATTTAAGTCATTTGGAAAAAAATTTAAATAATATCTGAAACAGGAAGTAAACATCAGCTGACTTTTGAAAACAGCAGAGAGAAAAAGCAACAGATTCCAAACACACACACCCTTGAAGTGGAGGGTGTGAGTGTGACGTATCTAGGAGATGATAACCCGGACAGTGAGGCCAAACAAAGGTACTCAGGATGTGGCTGGGTATGCACTCCCAGGCACCAAGTCCAAGCCCATAATATTTTACAAGCATAAAATACAAGCTCGACATTCCGTTTCTAGAATGGTGACGTGACAATATTCTACAATAATGAATCCTGTTCATGCAGGGCACAGTCCGCTCAGCCTCTGGTATAGAAAGCTAATTTTAGTAACGTGGCGGCCCGTGCAGCTCCCCTCCCCGACACACTTCTTTTTCTAAATTGGTTGGACTGCTCTGAAGGTTCAAGCTGCACTTGACCGAATAAGGAACTGACGATGTAAGGAGCGCCACAGCTTCCCTCCTGAAGCTTTCACACAGTAGGAATGCAGCCATGGAAACCTGAAGGGCAATGCCTCTTGAGGCTTTCTGGAAAAGTCTCCAGTTGGTGGGTGACTAAAATAAACCCTGACTACATATGAAATGAACAGCTCTGACATAATTACAGAGCTTGTACTGAAATTTTGTTCACTTTATAGATTGAAAAAAAACTAAGTGTAATAATTACTCATGGGCCATATTTTATAATCATTCAGGGCCTTGCAAAATAATGTACATCTCTTTGAATGTTTTCATACTTTGTGAAGCTGGGATTTTATATGATACATCTACATAACATAATGTTAAGATCACTATTCTGCTCCTGTGTGTTAACAGATTCTCTCACCTGTGCTGTAGATATTTTATTTTGAATTATTTTAAAGACAGAAAGCTAAATACACTTCAGATTTGTTACTTAAAAATTGTTCCACATTAGAATGACATTCTAATTTTCACTGACTACATCTATGTATGAAATACATCGAAGTTTCTGATTACAGTGTAGGAAAATCGGAAAAAGTTTAAGGGCTATGCCTACTTTTTCAAGACATTAAAGACATAAACGCTAAAAAAAAAGTGAGGTTTGGCCTTATGAGTGAATGACTCAGACTGGACTAGGTGGGTAATGAGTCCTGACCACAGTCAGAAAGATGAGTGTACACAGGAGTCATTTTCAGCTGGAATATGGGAACACCAACACTTCTTTAGTCTGGCTCTGACTCAGGCTGCCGTCACTCTGTGGAAAACTCAGAACCTTCCAGTCAGTTGTTTGACTACTGTGCTGGATTAGTCCATGAAAACCAATGGATTTTTGTGAAAACTTTGACCCTGAAGACTAAAAAAAAGCCTCAGAGCAGAAATGAAGGGAAGATAAAGGTAAAACAGGAGGTAAATGTTTCACCTTTACAGCTGGAAACCAGTCCCTAATTCCAGTGCTAGTGTGCTGATCAATGCCACAGATACTCTGATTTTATCAGCCCTGCTGAACAGACAGAGGCCAAACTGACATGCCAAAGATTTGCCTCCCAGGTCGTCTGCTATATCTTGTTTTTCCCTATAACACTATAAATAATCAAATATGCAAAAAAGCAACAGCTCATGCTCCAGTCTGCAAGTTTGAATAGGTCAGTACATAGACTATTTTTATGCATCTTACTGCCCTTTGCTTTCAACTAGTGTTGTATTTCTAATTTCTATACAGTATGAAAATACTTTATTTCAAGCCTATCAAAAGGTCTCAAAGGTATAAATGTTTTTTTCAATAAAGATAACTTTCATTTTAAAAAAATAATCTTGTAGAAGTGAAAATTTCTTAATAAAAATGACAATAAACAACCAATCAATGTACTATTATTAGTAGTACATTGAATATGTGTTCAGGTTACATATTCCAATGATTCAGCACACACCACATGAAACACAAGAGAGTATATCTTCAGGCTTAAGTTACTCGTCTATATGATCAACATTCTTTGCTAAAAAAAAAAAAACACACACACAAACCTGAATTCTTTTTTTAACCCCATTTCTTTTCAGCAGATGAATTTTAAATACGTAGCAAGAAAACAACATCAATTACTCTCACATTAAGCTTATTATTTCATGAGAATGCTCTAATCCTGAATGTTTTATCTTCGGATGTTGGACTTACACAAATGCAGGCTAAAGGTTTGTGTTTTGGTCATTTTTTTTCTCTTCTACATATTTGTGGTTACAATCAACATTCTCTTTAGCTGACTAACAGTTCTACTAAGTTTTTCTCTTTGTGTTTTACTACCACAGGAAACAGCCATAAAGTAATAACTAAGGGTGTAATGGGATCTCATGGCACGAGATGAAATATAGGAGGCAGGAAAATCCACCAACAGCACCATATTACCACCTAATTAAAATATTCTTTATTGTCTGCCATGGACCAGTTTTTATGTCGTGTGACAAGGATGATGAAATTTTGCCCAACGATACACAACAAAATAAGCACGGAGCAGCTTTGTTTGAAATAAATGAAATGGATTTTTTTTTTGTTCTGAGACCAAACTAACAAGTCAGCCATGTCCAAGTCTAACACTGTTAGACTTTTTTTTTTAAGTTTTAAACTTAAAGCTTCAAAATTGATTATGGTTTGACTTAATTTTTTATACCTATATGTTTGAAAAGTTTATGAAAAATATTGACAAAACTCAAGCATCAAACTGGCTGCATCGCACATCAAATGGTAAACAGATAATGGTAGACTCAAATACTATTAGTACAATGAAGCTAAACTGTATAGATATTGTACATCTATTGCCTATTCCTACATTAAGACAATCTCTTTTGTTGGTATCCAAACAACACCAGCTCTTATTTCACAGGCAGAACTAACCTTGTTGATGTGGTCAAGAAGAGGTGTGTTTTTAAGGACATGGACACAAATTAGTTTTGGTCTAATAGAAATTAAAGGGACTAGCTTCTGCAGCACCTGTTCAAATTGGTGTAATAACACACCAGCAGATCAATTAGGCCAGCAGCCAGAGACTCAGTCAACCAGACAGAAGCAGCAGCTCATGGCCGTGCTGCAGAAGCAAATTCACAAAGCGTAAACAACACACAGCAAAACTCTGTGACTAACCTGTGAGACAAGACATTAATCTTTGTCCTCTAACTCATAATGCTGACAGATGAATAAACTGCTTTATTGATTTACTAATAAGTAGAAATGGTTGCTCAAAACGAGATGAAGAATAGCTTAAAACAGAAAAATAATACACCATTCGGCTTTGGATGTCATTATAGCAAGTAAAGAGAACTGTGCCACTTTGCTTACTGAAGAAGAAGATCTTTGTGTTTCCATAACACCGGCAAATCACAAGGCACGTCTGACCGTCACATGTTGCAACAGATAGCACACCACTGGAGCAACTGTCCCTCGGGTCTCACAGTAAATCTCACAGGACAGAGATTGTGTGAGCATGAATGTTTACCATGAGGTTCACGAATAGAGACGATAAAATTAAACCCGACTGGGAGCCCCATCTCCATCGACGGGAACAGACACACTAAGTTGTTGTCAGCTTCAATGGTTCCCATGGGACCGTCCCGGTTGACACGCACAAACACAGATGGGCTCTTCTGCCACCCAGACCTAAAAGCACTTCTTAGAGCACATTTACTGGCAGCAGGCTGGAAGTCTGGAGGCAGCAGAAGGCTTTGCAACCCTAATGTGTGACCCTGGCACGGTCTCGGCGTCCAGACGGAGATAAGGACTGCCTGTTTCCCAGACTCATCAGTATTCTGCTCATTTCCATTCAGTCAGGTCGGATGGAGGCGGAGAGCGTTTCTAAATTAGCAACAATAACTGATAAAAATATGCCTACGGTACCCTTTGAACTGTTCTTTATTAAATACACATTTTGTCCCATCACAAACTTTTAACTATATCATTAGCACTGCATGTGACAGACAAAATTGCACATAAATGGGAAAAAAATAATCATTGATGGTTTTATAAAAAATGGGAAGCATGTCATTCATTTAGCCTCTTAAATCAATACTGATAAAAAAGCCAACTTCACCACAAGTCATATAATCAGTAAATATTGTCCACCTGTGTGTAGTTTCTCTGAATCCATATTCAAGTCGTATCTATCCACATAAACTGAAAGGCTGGGCAAAGGGGAACAGTAAAAAAAAAAAAAAATAGCCAAACAAAACAATTTGAAGTTTATAAATGTAAACTTCTAATGCTACACGTGTCTAAATGTAGCATTAGACACATGCTACATTTAACACATGGAGACTATCACCACACAAAGTGACACTTGATGAAGGTTATCTACTTGACGTTTCGATGAGTGGAGGTGCCAAGTAAAACAGACGAGCGGACGACAGAAAGTCAACGTCCAGCAGGAGGATACTACTGAAACCAAAATGTTATCTAATCTTTTGATGAGGTCAACATTGGACCATCCCACTTACAAAGCCATTATATCATAGCCATGTGCAATTCGAAGCTATAAAAACAAGCAATCATGAGAACAGTGTGGAATGCTGCCATGGCAATGTGAACATTGTTGCTATAAACAAGGGCAGGTAGAAAGAAATGCAGGATCATCAAAATATCTCCAATCAAGGGCCGTCAGCTTTTTCTAAAAGGTAAACGAGTCAAGCTGTTCATAAATAGTTAATGGCGAGTCTTTTTTCTTGAAAGATTATTAGTCAACTTGAAAATTTCACAGTAATCTGACAGATAAGACATTGCACTGCATGGAGAACTTACTGAACCTCAACTCACAGTAATGTGCCTATGGCAACCTGTGTGTCTCTGCTATTGTCTCCCATTACTGGGTTTAATGCAGCAAAGTGAGAACAAGGTCATCAATAATACATGCGGGCCACTGCAGCTCCAAAAACAACAACAAAAAAAGATACACATTGCAAAAAAATGTTTGGACTGTATGGAGCAAAGAGGGAGAGGCAGATGACAAAAGTTGGCCACAGTTCTAAACCTTTGAGACCAAGGGATGATGCAACCTCTACTGCAAGATGTGAAATCAGAAATAAAGAGAGGGTTAAGCTTGTTGCTTAGTTCCAATAACACAGACTTGTCTTTAGACAGTTTTTCCTCAATGTTGCCATGGAAGTCTGCCACCTCAGTAAACACGAATGCTTAAAAGTATCGACATACTGGCAGACATTTAAAAAAGGCTTGGACTTTTTCCAACCTGAACTGCTTTGTCATTCAGACAAAAAAGGAGGAAAAAAGTTGCAGTACAGCTTCAAACAAGCTGCAGTGTTTACATGAACACTGCAGCTTAAAGCCACATTCCACATCTAATTTGTCAGATTTCACATCAAACCTACTTCAATATCCAATATTTGTTTACTAGCTCACATTTTACTCACCTTTCCTTTCAGTAAAATACAGAAAACAGTTTGAAAGGCTGGTTGTAAAAGCAACATGAATTGATGGATGCTCAATGCAAAACGTTCACAGTAAGCATCTGAGAAGAGTCAGGTATGAAATGAAAAAGAGGTGAAATGAGCATCACCTGGTCAGTTTGGATTTGATGGCATGTTGTGCTCTTATTCTTAGTTCATTATAATAAGTTTCAGTTTAAATATTTCCCATTGCACGTTAGGAAGATTATTATGGGCACCTCCCTTTGGAGGTTTTACAGATGCTGAAGAGAGCACTTATTCTTTCTGAGCTGGGAATGCCAGCAATCCCCCATTATGAACTGGAGTGTGTGATGGAAGTGGCTGTGAACTGTTAACCCTCAATCCAAACTCAAATAAGCGTAAGACAGTGGATGCATTTCTGTTTTGATTAGCCTCTGTTTGAAGCAGAAAACATTTCTTCTGTAAAGTTATTTGTTTATTTGATGCTTTACGTTAAACCCTGTAAGCGTAAGTGGTTGGTACAAGAGTTGCAATGCTGCAAAAACTAAATAAAAAGAACCACTTTAACAAGAGATTTCCTAAAGTTGCAAACCTTTTGGTATGTGCATCCCTTCCAAATATTTGTGCTTTCAAACCAACAACCTCTTGCTCAATGCAGGACCACCTCCCACTACCCCAGCCCCCCTTTTTTTCTCCCCCCATTTACTATTTTCCCGCCCTGGAAAGAAACACATGCTAAAGAAAGAAAACAGCCATTCACAAGTCCTCACCATCATCATGGTCACTGATGAGGCAGAGCTGCATGAACTGGCCTCAACGCAGTAGGCCTGAACAACTAGTATAGAAGAATATAGAAAACTCGTGTTCATTAAAACAAAAACGACAATTTCACCAATTTTGTGTTAAAACAAAACCAGCTTACCTTTAAACAAAATCAAGCTGGGGACTTCACAGACTACCTGATGCCCATTATCCAGAACATTTAACCAACACAACTGATTTCCAACACAATTAGCTGCTTTAGACCACGACACCTTTCAGGAATAAACGCAGCACAATGAAAATAGTACAACGCAAAATTCCCATTGTTTATTTGATCAACCCAGACTGACCGCAGTGAGCCTTTGTTAGCGCCCCGTTTCCAATTTATCCCCACACCTCTGCGGGTAAAACCTACATCCACCCCGGCTAACACCCTGCAGACTCCACCTGGTTCCAGTTATTTAATATGAATATGTATTTAAAGAGGCAAAAACACTTGGCATGTCACAACGCCAAAAAGTCCTCCAACCGAGACATAGCTCAACTAAAACGTTTAAACAACCAAAAACACTTGAATGTATTAAGATTTTTGCTTCCAAACGCGTTAATGAGATTTAAATAATCAAAGTGCTCACTGAAATTACTGTAGCAACGAGTCTTCACTATATATACATATATAAAACTTCCATGAATTGTACTGCAGTCTTACCTTGACAAAAAGCTCGATAACGGGTTCGTTGTTCGCCTTTACTCCGTTCTGTGGCACGGACAACGACATTGTGGCTGCTTCTCTTAAGTTTTAGGGCAAAAATGACTTTTTTCCCCCCCTTGCTACCACGCCCGAATCACTTCAGTTCTCTCCCCCCCACCACTTCTTTTTCCCCCCTTTCTTTTGGTAATTTTAGCACCAAAACCTCGTGGATATTTTTCTTCCCCTCCGAGGAGGAGCGGCAGTTAGAAGCAGACAAAAGCGAACGAGGAGGAAAAAGGGCAGCGGGGGTCTACCAGGTACAACTGTTTCAACGTCCAATAAGCTAATGTAGCTACAAAACTATCGTTAAAGCGCGAAGCTATCTCTGCTGGTCTTGTGTGGAGAACGGTGATGGCTCAGGGTGGGAAGAAGCAACGGGAATAGTTAGCAGCGTGATGTCATTCAGAAATGTGGGAGGGAGGTGAAGCCTGTGCTGAAGATGGTAATCCCTCGGAGCCGCTTGGTGGCTGGCTGCAGAGGAGCGATGGGTATGGCAAGCTAATTTACAACATAATAGTTATTTATCTTACATTAAATCCTGGGAAAAGCAAAGTCCAGAATCCCCCATATCCCTGACATTTTGACTTTAAATTACTTTTTGAAAAATTAAGTTACATTTTTTTTAAACGGCATGTCAATAATTAGCTATGCTCTTGCACAAACAGCAGAAAAATCTTTATTGACATTACAGCAATGAAACCTTGCTGACAAGTTTTTATCACCCAAGAACCAAAACCTTCCAGGGACGGATGTAATTTGTTCAAAATGCTTCTTTTACTGACTTAAAGAGCTATTTGTGGACAAGGACCTGGGTGTCTGAAGACTACTGCATCAAATCAGGGACTGCTGCTGAATGATCCCCCATACTAATCTGAAAAAACAGATCACTCTCCAGACTCTGGAGCTTTCTTTCAACTCTGTGGTCTTTTTAAAAAGTTACAAACGTATCTTTTTAAATATATTTAATTTTACAAATGACTTTTTTTATGCATTGTTGGCTCAAGCTGTTGTATTATCTTGAGGAGCACTTTGCAATGTTTCTCTTGAAATATGTTATATAGTTTTACTTGCTCACATTCGATCAAAAGTGAGCAAGTTAAAAAAAAAAAAAAAGTGCACTGTGATGACTGCATGGCCACTCCATGAATCCCCCTGCTGGGTGCCATGGCTCTGTCAGACCTCTGCTGGGAGATGTGGTGCCTTTTCTTTACTTGGTATCAGATCGATACCAAAAGGAACCCAGTCAGTTGTGGCAGAGGGGTGTTTGTACTTAGCCACGTTCAACATCTATGTGCTATAACTTTTCAAAACTTCTGGAGCTGTGCTTTGTTTTACACTTTGCCAATCATACTTCTTTAGTAGATAAACATGAGTCACAAAATTCAGTTTTAAACAGAAAGGTTTACGCTGTGTCTTAAAAAAAGGTTTAATTCTGAAAGCATGACAGGATGACGAGAGAAAAGGTTACTAAATACAAATCATACACTATACCAGTCCCACAGAAATTAACACAGGTCAGGGGCATCAACATAAATTGCATATCAATCAGTTTAGAAAAAAAAATAAAGCATGTTTCACATCAAATTGCTTTCATTTTCAAATAAGACAATTTCAAAGTCAGAATAAAGCAGGTTAAATGATCCAACACCTCAGTTAAGTTAGAATATGAAACAGGATATTTTGTTAAAGCCTCTTCAGCTGCGCATGACGTTGACGCAGCTTCCACTGGGAAAAGACATTAGTAACAGTTTCTTATTGTATGGTGTTATTTCCCTACGCCCTTCATATGGTCAGTGGTCCATGCATATCAGAGGTAATCACTGAACATGCAATCTACTGTACATCGACATATCATTAACCTGCCCAACTCAAACCCATGAAATTAAAAATTTCTCCTGTTTAACAATCTGAAAGTATTGACAACACAAGTTTTACAGTTTAGATAAACTATCTAATGGATAAATTTTTTTTTAAAGAAACTCACTTTCCAGAATGTACCAAACCTGTAAAAAGAAACAAGAATCAACAATTTGTACATTCTAAAGCTGAACCTAGGATGATGACAAACACCAAAAGAGAAAGGAAAACTCAAAAGTTTCATATTTCAGGACATCTCTGAAGGAGACATCTGGGCCTTCCTCATTGAGCGCAGTGCCTTTTCTCGGAGGTGCTTTTCCAGATCGTCCAAGGTGTCATCGACTTCACTCTCTGATTCCTGCACAAAGATTGATACATCTTCTTTAAATTTAGCAAAAATATTTTTATATCATGCCCTCATCGGCGCAAAAAACTGCAAAAGAATCCTTTACCTTTCTTGAATCACCGTCTTCCTCTGCAGGTCGACTCTCTTGGACGTCGCCGGTCACAGCAGCACTGCTTTTCTCCTTCTTATGCTTCTTGTGCTTCTTGTGCTTCTTATCTTTCTTGTGTTTCTTTTCCTTCTTCTTCTTCTTTTTCTTTCCACCACCATCAACATCTGAATTCTGAAAAACAAATGGATTTTTAAATTATGATTAATGTAAACGTAACCTCGCATACGCTATAGAATTGAACTTTGTCAAAGTCATAAGCTTCTTTTTCTGTCATAAGTTCTAGTACAGGTGCATATGAGAAAAGCATCATCTAAATGTGAAATTATTTTAATATTTAAAAATGTAATTCTTACACAGAAAACTTGATATGAAAGACGAAAAAAATAAATAAATAAATAAAAACGTCTGATGTAGAAGTGCTGACTAACTGGAAAGTCCTTGTATTGCACAGTATATGCACTCAGTGCTTGGTCGGGGTTTCTTTTGCATGGAATAATGCATCAATGCAGTGTTGCATGGAGGAAAAACAGACTCTGGCTCTGCTGACTTGTTAAGGAGGCTCTGGTTGTTTTGATGATACATTTGTCAAAATAAATTATATTTTGACATAAGTGCTACAAAAATTGTAATTTTTTTGCAGACACTAATTTTTCGACAAAATTGATACAAATTTGGCTAAACAGACACTTTTAGCCATTTGCAGAGGCTCATCCAAACAATCAGTTTAATTATGAAGTTTAAAAATCCACTAACATGGCGAGTTTGTCTGGAGACGACTGATCTGAAGTATTTTGTCTATGAACAGGAAAAGAACCTTCTTATACCTTCTTAAAGATAAGATCTTGTCTACATTGTAAAAGGAAAAAAAATCTATTCCTAGATAAAATAATTGAAGGGTATTAGCAGCACAGTAAGCATATTGCTACACATCATAAGTAACAGTTTATATTCCTTTGCTTTTTATTAGAAAGAATCCTGCAACTTCAGAAAAGGTTACTTCAGTACCTAAAATGGTGGAGTATCAAATTTTGTGACATACATATTCAATACTGGACTTCGGTTCATCAACATCACTAGCTCTAGTGTCTCTTAGTAAACTCTCTATGGGGCTTAATTCAGATAAGAAGGCTGAGAAATCAAGCTTGATGACATCACAGTCATTAAAGAAAGCACTAGGATCCCAGTTCCTACTGGAGAACGAAATCAGAATCCTCACAAAACTCAGCAGAAAGAGGCACGAAGCCCTTTAAATATTTTGGTGGTGCAGTTGTGGTTTTGATCAAAAAATTCAGACAAATATAAACAGATGACACGACTCCTCAAATCAGAACAGACTGTGGAGGATTAACATTTGCCATCAAGCAGCTCAGATTCAGAGCCTCTCAATTTAGTTTTAAGAAATTGATCTCAATACTTCTAAAAACTTTTCATTAGCTGTTGATCAAAATGACTAGAAATACGCACGTGGCATTTATGATGCTGCATAAAATGCACCTACTCATATTTCCTTTATTAGCTAAATAACTAAAATAAATGAGCTTTGATGATATTCTAGTTTATTGAGAAGAAACTGTACTGGACAAACCTTGCTGGGAGACTGACTGCCAGAACCACTGGTAGCCTTTTTGGCCGGGGGAGGAGGAGGTGGAGACCCGCTGGCAGAGCGGGAAGGTGATGGGGAAGCCGAGGCCGGAGCTGGGGCCGGACGTTTCTGAGCTCCTGGTTGAGGGGAAAGCGATCGGGATCTGGACGAAGCTCTTCTTATAGGCTTTGGACTGGGGGAGATTCTATCAACAAAAAGAGAGAAAGAAATTTAGAGGCTAAATAGTCAAAAGCGACATTGAATCTGCATCTGATGGAAACTTGTTCTAAAGTCACCTTTTGTTACGCGGCTCTGGGGTACGAGACACCCTACGGATGAGCTTACTGCTGTGTGGAGGGGACTGCTGTCTTCGCTGGGCAGAGGGGGACGTGCTGGACGAATCGAAGCGTCTCTGGGGACTAGTGGACCGCCGAACAGGACGACCTCGGTTAGCGGGGGACGGGGAGAGGCGTCTAGCAGACATGACAGGGGATCGGGTGTCCCTGTTTGGCCTGGCAGACGGCGGGCTCCTTCTATGTCTCGGGGGAGACGAGGAGGAAGGAGGCGAGCGTCTCCGCTGAGGGGGAGAGCTTCTACGTTTAGGTGACCTGGAGGAGCGTCGCTTAGGACCTGGAGAAAAACGCTTCGTGGGAGAACTGGACAGCTTCCTCTTCTGCGGAGGCAAAGGTGAGGGGCTGTAGCGGCGCTGGATAGGGGGAGAATATCGTCTGGGGGACAGAGAGCGACGGCGGGGAGGAGGGGAAGGAGACCTGGGAAGAAACGCATTTATAAAGCAAACTAGTTTTTCAAATATGAAATGATAATGTTCTTATTCAGTAGCAGGATTATACCTGCGTCTGGGAGGGGAGGGAGATCTACGACGTCGAGGAGGAGAAGGAGAGCGACGTCTGCGTCCAGGAGATGGAGAACGTCTCCTCCTGAAGGTACAAGCGTCAAACAATGTTTTTTTTTTTACTTCACATTAGGAAAAATATGAAAATTATATGCAGAACAAATCATTGTCAAATAATCTAGCTGATTAAAAATCAAGTTGTCGGACCTTGGGGAGGGATCTCTATGTCGCCTACGAGGTGAAGGCGTACGGCTGCGTTTCCTCCTTACTTCACCGTTTCTGGCGCCTGGCCCTGCTGCTGACCTCTTAGGTCCTTCATCTTCTGAGGAGGAAGATCCTGAATCTGAAACAAAGAAAACAAAAATCTAACTTTTTTTTTTCTTATCGCTTTATGCTTTGCTGAAAAGACAAAAACAACACCAAAGTTGGGACAAGGACACAGCTTCTAAAGTCCATGAGACGATGGAGGCAAGATGACAGAAGGAGACTCGGTTAGAAAGAAGGGTGAAAAAAAATAACGTGGAAAAACAAAAACGCTTCTTAACCTGAAGAGGACTGTTGATTCTGCCTGCGATACTGACGTCGCTGCTGCACCGAATCTGCTGTTGCCCCTTTTTCATTTTTATCCTCCTCTGAAATGTAAAGCATTGAGCGTCTGATCAGTGTGAGCAAGGCCATGAACAGAGTGCCAAGGAAGAGTTACAGAAAGTACTTAACAGCGTTTACAATTGGCTTTGTGAGAATATGGTGCAATATAACAATAGGGAGGGTTCTGAACTCCTTTATGGAGTTATACCGTATGACTGGTTCTATTTTTGTTCAATAAACTGACTTTGTAACTTTGTAAATTCACTGCTTTGCAAAAGTGTTTATACTCCTTGACCTTTTCCGCATTTTGACACACTACAACCAGAAACTATGAGGGATTTTATGACAAATATAAGTTAGTTAAAAATTGCAAAGTGAAAATCTTTAACAGATTTTTTTCACCAGAGTCCTGAATCTCTGCATGTCCTTCAGAATTACCAAGAGCTAAGAAAGGCATTTTGGATCATTTATTGCCACAGTGACCATTTTTAATTTCTTATGATAGAAATCTGGATTTTTTTTTTATAAAAATAAATTGAAACTGATAGGTTTTTACAATTTTCTCCATGAGACCATTCAATGAAAAATAAAAGGTCCATACTGCCCACCACTTCTCTCACTGTCTTAAAGCTGGGCCATAATTTCCATGTTCCGATTATAAATTAAATATGAGATGCTCAGAGCTTGGAATATTATTTTATAATCTAACTAAATTTTAAATTTCTACATCTAAAAAGAGATCAAATATCACACTTGTAGAGACTATTTAGATGTAAATAAGAATATCTGAGTAAAGAAGAGGGCTGAATATTAATACACACTAAACTTTTTATATCTATAATTATAAAAACTGAAGATCATGAATCATTTTTTTCTTTACAATACTGCACTGCTCTGTATTTGTTTATCCCAACCAAAAAAAGATAAAACAGAAGATTGTGGTTGCAAAATATGAAAAAGGTCAAGACGTAATGTACTAAACATTTCTGTACACTCACAACAAAACTTGGATCAAGTAAGCAAATTAAAACTTCACAAAAATATTCTTAAGTAATGCTTTACCAAATCTTCTGCTATATATTTGCTATTTTTGGACCTAAATTTTCCCTAATACTTGGACAGTTTCTTTAGTGTGACAATTGTCATTTATGTTCTCTACTAATGACCATTTGCAACTTTATACAGCATTTTCACAACTCACCTTTGCAAACAGTATTAGTGTACATTATCATGATTTAGTACTGAGGTAAACAGCAGTAGTGGTGTACATTAAATCACGGCAACATAGCATGTTTGCCAATTTTAGACAAATAGTATTTTTTTTCCCCGTAAAACTGATTCCAGTGCTAAACTGGTGTTAGTGATTACTCAGTACCAGTATTTTTGTTAGAAGCTAGAGGTGTGGTCACAGAAACAAAGAACCAATCCAAAAATGTTTTAGCACCATTTTTTGGAACCAATATTAAATTTAGCATTCACTCTAATTTAAGATAAATAAAAAACACACTTGGCTTCAATAGAAATAAAAAAATATTCATAAATTACAGAATATGTTTGTAGGAACACTTGTTTAGTGGAACTGTCAGAAGATCAGCAATTTACTTTACGGACATGTAAAAAAAATAAACTCAATGGCTTTCCACACCAGTCCTTTTTTAAAAACCCATTTAAAGTCTAGGGCTGGTCATTGTATTTTTTTTCTTTGAAACAACTCTTACCTGACTCAGACCCCTCAGAGGTTCTGGCCTTTACAAAATCAGGTGGAGAATCTCCTCTTCCTCCAGGTTTTCGCTTTACTCCTAAAAGTGACAGATTCAAAACTCAACATGAATTCACTGTAACTAAAACTTGAAGATCTGTGGATGAAATATTCTGACTGTAGTAAAAAGGTTTGCTCAGCAGAACAAGAGGTAAAGGTCTTACCTGATGATCTTGGCGGGGAAGCAGAGCCCCGGCCTCTCCTGGCTCGAGGAGACGGGGAGCGTTTGTCCTTCCCAACGGGGCTTACAGAAGCGCCAGGACGATGGAGCTGTTTCCGGGGCGGCGTGGTAGATATTCTCTTCACAGGTTTCTTAGGTGAACGCGACCCTGAGGAGCTGCTACCAGAAGATGAAGCAGAACGGGAACGCCTCCTAAAATTAACATATTTCCAGTAATTTAGGGAAACCTAATCAAATGAAATCAAATCTAATTAAGTTAATCTTCGGGGTCTTTAAATATCTGATGCTTCTGTGAAGGTATGACTGACCTGCGAACAGGAGACCGCCGGTGTCTGTGCCTGGAGCCGGTTGGGCCCCGTCTAGGGGGACTCCTCCGACGGGGAGACATTCTCCTTCTGGGACTTTGTCTTCTACGAGGGGAGTAGGATCTGATACAGTAGAGAGAACAGAATTTTATTATATATTTTATACATTTGTTTCTGTGATATTTTTGCAAAAAAAGAGAAAGCATCACCTAGACCGGGAGCGTCGCCTGCGAGAACGAGAGTGAGAACGTGAGCGAGAGCGGTGGTGGGGTCTTTCCCTCCTTGTTTCCTTTTCTCTTTCACGAGACCTCGGTCTTTCCTCTTTTTTGAGGGATTTCTCTGGGGAAGGTTCTTTGACTTCGGCCAGAGAGTCTGCTTTAACTGACTCTACAACTGTGTCACTATAAAAATAAAAAGACAAATGAATCAATACATCTTAAGTATGCAAGAAGAAAGAAGCAAAATCTAGTTGTCACAGAACAGGGAGCTTTACATTAACCCAGTAGACGAAGCTTCTTGGATAATGGTTTCTGGCAGGCCTGTTCCTGACGTGTCTGGCTCCTCAGGCTGCTGTGACGTTTTAGTGTTGGACTGCATCAAAGGTGGAGGGGAAGAGTCTCCAACAACTGGGCTGGGCTTGCGCACTGGGGATCGTGACGGACTACGTTTCCTTTCACGCTTCCCTGGAGACCTTGTCTTCCACCTGATCAGACACGCAGTAACGTTAGCTTCGATACAGAGACAAATCCACTTGTTTAACGGGATTAAATTGTGTTTAACTTAAGGAAAAGTGTCATTGCAAACCTAAAGCATACCTGTCTGGGTTAAAATTTAAGACCCCAAACACAGAGTAAAAGTGTAAATCTTTGATTTGAAAGAGGCAAATAAAAAGCTCTGTGGTATGCTGATCAGAGTACAATATTGTCACTTAACTGCTTTTGAGATGAGCAAAGAAGATAAATTCAGATAACTTTCATTACAACAAAAAAACTGTCTGCAAATTCACACACAAAGCTAAGGAAGCCCAAAGAAGCAAAAGAAAAAATGTATACCTTCTTGGGCTCTTTGATCGAGTCCTTTCTCTTGTGTCCTTGTCCTTCTTATCCTGGTCAACCTTTTTCAAGGAAGCAAGCTTCTCCTGTTCAATCTGCCAGATATGAATCGCATGTAAAATGATGTTGCAATAAGAAATTTATAAGATTTTTAATAATATTGTCAGTGTAAAATACTGAAGTAAACTGGATCACCTCTGTCCAGATTTCTACAGGAATGTTTTAATCAGATAAACAACATAAAACTTAATCTAAAAAAAAACAAAACAACTAGTTTTAATGTGACATGTTCGATATTTATTCAAATTTGAGATTCCTCACAACCCCGAGCTGTTTTGTTGTGAAGATTATCACCTGTCTCTGTCGGATTTCTTCTTTCTTCTGCTCCAGAAAAGCAGAGGGGATACCAGCGATGTTCTCCTGTGCACTCAGCAGCAGGGGCCAAAGGTCCCTCATGAACTCCCGGGCGTTCTTCCCATTCAGGAACCCCGTCAGGTTGATCTGCATCATCTTGCTATCGGGGTGCTGCAACACAAACATGAAGGGGAGAGAAAAACAAATATGTCCATTTAAATAATTGAAAAGAAAACATCTAGAGGGAGGCAGGGCCCCAGAAATGGGGTGACCTACCTTCTAACCCTGTCTAAGCTAATCCTGAGCTATAATTAGCCTTATCAAAAACATGTACAGCTCTGAAAGCAAAACTTAACATATCAGGGTTTCACTATTAGAATTGTACACAAAAAACTAATAGATTAACTCATACTGTATTGTACTCAATCTCTTGGGACTGACAATATGAGTTAGCTGAGGGGAGACATATCTAGTAATAAAAATGCATGCAAAAAATGTTTTAAAATGCTACTTACATCCCAGTAAACCCTATAGCAATCTTTTGAGAGATTATTTGAGCTAGCCCACTACTTTTCATCCCTGTGCCACTAACCACCCCCAGTTCTTCCAGTCTCCCCACAGTCTATAGTTCTGAGGTTAAACAAGTAAGCACAATACAGAGTGCATCAAAACCCAACACAGCAAGTACAGTTCCGGTGTCTTCAGTGAGTCCCGTGGGATCAGTGGGCACGGAGCTCCATTGGCTGGCTTCCGCCTCCCTACTGCTTGAGACTCAACCACCTTGAGCATAATGTTATATCATTTATCTAAATTGCAAGAGACGAACAAGCAATAATGAGTACACAGTTACACAAAAAATATATTTTTATTCAAACTAGATAAAATTGAGACATATCATAATCTCAACTCTATTACAGTACAGTTTCTTTCCACAATGCAAAAGTAATTGTTTTACAGTTAGCTTTTAACACAACCCCTGCAAATAAAAAACTAGGGCAAGCTAAAATTTAAAGTAGAACATTAGCTAAAACCTATGTTGCTGTCAAAACAAACATCATGTGAAATAAATACCTAAGAATTTGAACACAATAGAAAAATCAAGGTCCTAACCAAGGCCAGTATCCATACATGCTTGCAAAGGGTATCCCGTGGTGTAATAAAAATGTTATTTAGGATTTTCTTTATTTAATGACTTGAGTTTCTGCTTCACACTGGCCTTCTATTACTAAAAGCAAATGGGTGTACAATGATAACCAGCCAATAGTAGACATCACAAGAGGTTTGTGTATTATACGAAAAAAATAAATAAATAACTTGTCTGTTTTATTTCCTTGTTTTAAACAAAAAACATACGAGGGGGATAAAAGGCGATAGCTTATTCTGACGGGAGTGCAAATCAGATTATGTCAGACTAAACGTCTTAGACTAAAGTTTGTTATGGAACAGATAAACAGTTTTTAATAAATGTGTGAATTGGTAAGACAATATGTAGCTGGAAAGTATTGTTTCTAATAGTTAAAACAGTTTTTTGCTGACCTCCAGTGGTTGAAGTTATCAACTTACAAATGTAAAACACTCTCCTAGTATCCATAAACAAGGAGAGTTTTGGGATTTAAAGATGTACAATAAAAAGTTTATTTTAAAAAAAAGAGAAACTTATCAATAAAAATCTGTAACTTAAAAAAGAAAAGCAAGTAAACTTGAATAAGCAGTAAAGATTTTAGTAAAAAATTTGAGCTAGAATAAATTTAAGGCACCGGTTTGGGTTTTGGTTACTATGGCCTTTACACACCTTTACAAACAGTTTCATTTTCAGTTTTTCTCCAATTAATGACTATGGTGAGAATATTTTTTTTCCCTTCCTTAATAGCATTGTTTAACTTATGGCTACTGATAGTGATCCCTAGTGGCCCTAGCAACACTGCTTCACACTTTCTTTAGCAACTTTTAGAGGCCTATGTTCTTTTCAACAATTAGATGGAAACAAAGCTACAGCAGGGTGGAGGTAACAATGCAACTTCAGACCCCACCCTAAAAAGCTAAAGGTGAAACTTGCAATCAGGGGGGGTCAGTGAGACAATACTTTTCAGTTTCGGATTTGATAAGTAAAGAAATAAATATTAATTATACCAAGAAACAAGCTACAGAATTTTTTTTTTTAACCTTTTTCTGTATTATTTTTTATCATCTTTAACATTGTTAAATGTAAACGTAGCAACCTAATTATAAACTATATATACATACGGACAGTATGATTATGGTACTGTTCAGTTTTGTCTTTCACTGGCATGATATGGATGATCCCTATATACAACTCACCTCAAAACACACACTGCATCATGAAGGGAGAGTTGGGCTCAGAGACTTTGGGCTCAGGAGAGAGCTAATTAGATGTTGGTGCTATACTTCTGATGCAAGGTATAACATCCATATTGGTTCAGGCCTTTTAAATCATAAATCACATCATCATTAGAAGACTGCTGAATAAAGGCATGTTGTCACAAAACAGCAAAACATGGAAATTTAACACAAGTCAGATTTAAACCAATTTTTACTTTACCCATTCAATTTCAGTGTCACTAGGATCTGCAAATATTTGTTCATGTCCCTTCTTACTGGCTTAACAATACCCTCAAATTAACAACAGTTCTTTCAATAAAAAGACAACAACAAAACATTAAGACAATGACTTTACCTTCTCTTCAAGTTGGTTGAATATGAACTCTATGACCACATCATCCTCAAATCCCAGAATCTCAGTCACACGTTGAGTGATCCATGGTTTGATGACTTCTAGGTTCACTTTGGTCATGTCCACCTACGGAAAGAACAAGCAACAGTTGTGGAAATGTAAACATACAGCAAATATGTTAATAAAATATAGAAATACTATGAAAGTATGAAAAAAAACTTATGTCAGCATACATATTTTTCAACAATAAGGTAAATGGCTCACTCTGTGCTTCACTAAATAAATAATTTTAACCAATGTTCAAGTGAATGTAAGCATAACAGATCGATTCAGCTGATGTCCAAATGGCTGCCTCTAGCATGCAGCCAGGACATCTCTACACGTTATAAAATTCAACTTGGAGGGATCTCATTGATGATTAGGGATTTTTCCAAACACTACACATGTTGAATTCAAGTACAGCTGGGACACTAGCTTGTCCCAGCTGAAATATTAACTTCAAAGTAGGGCTGGGAGATATGGCTGAAAAACCTATGACATAAGTGTTTCACATCAGTCGACATCAATAATTGTTCATTTTTGTTTTAAATATCTGAAATACTGCCAAAATGGTGGTGGGACTATTCCTGTTTTATTCAGTTTTCAATCCACACCGTGTTTTTATATATATATATGAGGCACAGTGGTGAAACCTGAAACTGCTGCTACAAGTTACTCAACAGGTTGTTGCCAGGTAACCAAAGAGTGAGTTAGCTGATGCCACCAACCTTGCTAATGGGTTTTATTGGCGGCATCAATGTAGTTCTGGATTGGAGTTCAGTGAATATTCTGTCAGATGTATTATCTATTTTGATCTTGATCACATGTCTATCGCAACATATATTATTGATTTATTGTCCAGCCCCACTCTGAATATGTTTAAAAGCTATTTAAACATATTTAATTATCAAATATGGCCAGTTACTTTTAAAAATGTCTTAAATTTAACACTAATTGTTTTCAATTGGTTAATCTCCAGTCAACTTTTCCATTTTGAAGGTTTAGAACAAAAAAATCGAATTAAGTTTAAAAACGGAAAGATTCTTTGCTTACTGCAAACCAAGGTGAAAAAATATATATGTTAATATTTTTAATTTACTTGTACCAAAAATGTAACAAGAAGAGATTTTTGCCCACTGCTACAGTCCTACTCCAGTCTCCTATAAGGAAATTTGGCTATGAAACTATTAAGATTTATCAGCAGCAGGTCACTCAAAGAGTTATTTTGGGCTGATTAGAGATCAAAATTGCTCATATTTTTTAAATGTCAACTTGTTTATATGGGCCACAAGTTCCGCAATAAAAAAAAAAACTGTACCAAAAAAGAAGATAACATACAATATATTCACAATAATATAAAAGATTTGGATGGTTTTTTGTTGTTTTTTTTTAACTCAGAGAATCTTTAAATTACATAAAAATTAAGTAAAGAGGTGAAAAATGGTTTGTTATCTGCACAATTTGGAAGTAAGAACAAACAAAATGGAAACATTGTGTACACAATTTGGGGTATTATTTCAACCAAAGTGAATCAACAGCATCACAAGCTTTTATTTACAAGCTTATGATTAAATGACTTTAGTAAACTACATTAATATGATCTGAAATGATGCATATACTAATATATAATAGAACCTTATGCATACTGGATTCCAGTATACATAAATTCCAGTATGCTTGTGTTTCCAGACGCAACCTCGGTTTAATCATTTTCATGTAACCAATACTTGAGAAATTTTAATGCAACAAGTTTGTGTCTTAGAATATAAACGCCCATGTTAATAATAAAGCTCGTTCTCATAGATAGCCCACCTTCTTGTCGAGACATTCTGCAAATTTCAGCTGCTTCAGCAATTTTTTCTGCTTGTTGCTGAAACGGTTGTCTTGCTCCGCACTCGTGCCCTAAAATAAGAAAATAAAAACAGGCAAACACTTTTTAAGTCAATCTGGGTCACACATGATGATCAGTTGCTAAGTCACCAGCAGGAAGATAATGGTTTCGTAGTAGTCGCCGCATTAAAAGCAAGATAGGAACATTAGGGGACATTAATAAGCAAGAAGTCAACAAGCCCGTGTGTAACATTTCTAATTAACATCGGCGCAAACGTGTTCGCGAATAGCTAGTCGAACCATTAGCGACGCACCGGCCAGGCGCCATCTTAAGCCAAGGTCTGGTCTAATTCCTGCAATATTACCTACAAATAACCTAAAAACATTTTAAACCGGCAAACTAACATTTAATTATGGAGTACTATAATAAACATTTGTTATATAAACACTAATTCATTCCTGAGATGCTTCAGTTCAAAGAAAACCCATAACGAAATCCTGAATTATTTGACATCAGTTGATAGACGAAGCCACGACCGCACTGCTTCTACCAGTATGGCCTCCTACCTAAACACACACGCCAGATTCACGACAAATATCAACAATATACGAACATGCAACCAACCAAACCGGAAATAACGCATTAGCTATTTGCTTAAAAGCACTTACGCGGAAAAATCCCGCGTCCATTTTTGTTGAAATATGATTGTTTCAGGCGCA
This sequence comes from Alfaro cultratus, assembly GCA_903066825.1. NCBI lineage: Eukaryota > Metazoa > Chordata > Actinopteri > Cyprinodontiformes > Poeciliidae > Alfaro > Alfaro cultratus. The sequence goes on along the minus strand of CAEFZX010012681.1, from coordinate 53,511 downwards.
GTGGAGAAGGACGTGCGTCGGCCCGGTTAAACTCTAGAGTGGGAAGCCGGATGAAACGTGCGCCCCATGAGGATGGAACTGGTACTGCAGCTGGAGGAGTAGTTCCTATTCTGTCAAATGGTTTTGGAGAACGAAAGTTACAAAACCAAATCTACATAACTTCACTCATGTCGTTTCACATTAAGACAACAAGCATCTTAGATTAGGAGTCAGATCTCATAGCACCTTCGTGGGACCTTTTGTAAATATTTATATATAAATAAGAAATCATAAACACACTTTCCCGACTCTAAAACGTGATAGAGGTTGCATAATAATGTGGGGATATTTTTGTTTATCACGGACCGTGAAGCTTGTCAGAGTTGATGGAAAGATAGGTGGAACTAAACACAGAGCATTTCTGTGAGAAAACCTAGATCTCTCTTAAATGAAACAGTAAAATCAAGAGATTTTAATTAAAGAATAACATATACATTATTTGGATTTTGAAGAGTTGACAAATTCGAATGGTAAAAATGTTATTTTTCATATTATTTACATTTGAACATAAAGAATAACTCAAATTTTTATAGATAGAGTAAAACACACTTTTGGCAGAAAAACATTTTGATTATCCGTCCGTGCTATGGTAACTGTTCAGCATGCACCACATTTCCATGCACTATTGTCCAAAGTGATTAAAGGTTGATGATGGTCATCCAAGCACAACTCTGGCAAAAAATCAAATAAATAAATAACGACCTCCTGTCAGATTCTACATCAAGTAGCTTTATTTTTGATATCATAAAAGAGTGTTTTAAAGGCAGCCAGAATGAACAATGTGGTAAGCATTCCAGAGTTAGGTGAGCGGCCATACCAGAATATTCTGGCAAACAATAGTTTTGTAACTCTAAAGGTTGCCTCTGGTCTATTGTAAAAAAATATACTGTAATAGAATATTGTGTTGTTGCATGCAGAAAACGTAACATTTAGAGATCTCTGTTCCTTAAAAATAGCAACGTGTGGTTTTTTTTCTGTTATTTATGCAACTTTCTGATGTGTAAAGTGATGCTTATGACAAGACAAAAAACAAATGTGAAAAAGCTTCAGCAGTGTATGATTCCCTGAAGTAGACTGAGCAAGTTTCACTATAAACTAAAAGGTTCTGACTAAAAGAGTTCACTGATGCTTTGTCGCAGTGAAGTAAAAGAAAGTTGCTGATAAATGCAGGTTGAAAAAGCCAGTGGTGAAGCATTTGTCTATCAGCTGCCAAAAAGGAACTGCTAGCTGACAGGAAATCCCTCTCTGGTCCTCTTGTCTTTGACGCAGCGCAGCATGTCTTTCACCAGCTCTTCGAGCCCGAAGGCTGGTGCCCACCCCCAATCCCTCCTGGCGTTGGAGTCGTCAAATCTCACAGGCCAGCTGTCAGCTGGAAAGTTACACAAAATCATTTCATCAGTAAGAATATGTTAGCAGTAGGAGTTTAACTTCACAGAGCTTGGGAGAAGGTGTAAATAAAACTAAGTGCTATTCGGGACAGAAAAACATGTTGGTTCAGAAACTGTCACACTAGTTAACACATCACCTGGAATGCAATAAATGACGTAACCTTCTGACTTTGTTTCTCTTATTTCATAGCAGATCATGTGTAATGGAGCTGTTGGTGCCATTAACTTTGTGCACTTTCCAGCATTTGGCATTGTGGTTTTGTTGGCGTTTCCTTTTATTCATCCTCAGCATTAGGACCTGTGATGGTCCTAATGCTTTTTTATTTCCAGGCATTCCAACAAATGCTTTTTTTTTTCCAGGCATTCCAACAAATGCCTGGAAATGGCATTTGTTGTGACACGTGTTGTGATTCACTTAATATAGCTTGTCAAAAATAAATTGAATCAACACATCAATGAGTTACACAAATTACTTTTTGTCTGCAATATAAATACAAAACTGCCTGTGTTTATGTTACATTATGTTACATTATTAAGAAATCATACCAATTGTTTGGCGCACTGAGTCTGGATTGTAGGTGACCTTAAGGTGTGGGAGATGCTTGCGAATTTCTTGGGCCACCTCCTCCGGTGTGAAGCTCATGGCAGCTATGTTGTAAGTGCGCAGAGACAGCTGGCACTCTGGAGTTTGCATAAACTCTACCGTGGCACGGTGGCAGTCAGAGATATGCATCATAGGAAGACGGGTGTCAGGTCGCAAGTAGCACTCATGGTGACCTGTGCTGAGAGCATCGTGGAAGATCTGAACTGCATAGTCTGTCATAACATAAGCCCAAAGATTTTAGTCAATCACATCTAGCTTATCGCCATGGAACTGCGCCTCTTGGGAGGTGACTTTTTGTGAGGTGAGTAATACCTGTTGTTCCTCCACCAGGAGGAGTGTTGACTGATATTACACCAGGGTAACGCAGGCAGCGAAAGTCCAAGCCATATTTATGATGGAGATACTTGAGAAAAATAATGCATTAGTGGGTTTTTACCATTAGCGGGTTGTACAAGTATTCAGACATCTTGAAAGTTTCCACCTTTTGTTGCAATACAGCCAAAAACTCCAATCTTACTGGAATTTCAAGTGATAGAGCACCACAAAGTAGTGGTGAAGAAATTATACATTTGCAATGTAAAAAATTGTAAACCATCCTGTTATCTAAAACATTTTGAAAAGTGCAGCATGCATTTGTATTCTGCCTTTTTGTATCAATACATTTTAGAACCACTCCATTCTGCAATTGCAGTTGTAAATCTTTAGAGATTTCTGTCTACCAGTTCCATCTAGAAGCTAAAATTTTTGCGTAACACTTTCCATTTATAGATGATGGACTGAACAAAGCTCTATGAGATATCTGAAGCTTTAGATATTGTTTAATAGTCTAGCCTTGTTTTAAACATCTCAATAACCTCATCCTCTATGTGTCTGCTGAGTTCTTTGATCTTCATGACACTGTTTGTTCACTAAACCTTCACAAACAGCTGTTTCTATACTGATATTAAATAACATAACTTATTTAAAAGTTAGGTGACTTAAGGCAATTGGTTGCACTCAATTTTATTTGGGTGTTTCAAAATAAAATGGTCTGAATACAAATGCACAGCACCCGTTTAAAATTTTTATTCACAAAACTCTTTTGCACTATTACATCATTTTCTTTCCATGTCATGGTGATGCACTATTTTTCGTTGGTGTTTCACAAAAACATTAGCATTTGTGCTTGTAACGTGACAAAATGTGAAAAGTTGCATCAGCATAAATTATTATGCAAGACTCTGTATTTCCTCACTATGAAGTTCAATTTATGCCAATGTTAATAAACCTTACCTCCCCCATCAGTTCGCCATGCACTTTAGAGACACCATAGATGGTTCTAGGACGCTGTACACAGAGGTCAGGGGCAGGGTCACGGGGAGAAGAAGGACCAAATGCCCCAATGGTACTGGGGACGAAGAGGCGAAGGCAGTTCTCCAGGGCCAGATCCAGAACATTGTGTAGACCTGGAAGGGGCAACAGAAACTCAGACATGGGTAGCTTAAAACCTGGAGAGACGGAAAACCACGGACATTGAAACCGACCTGTGATGTTAATTTTTCGTGCTAACGCTACGTTAGCCTCACCCACAGCACTAAGCAAAGCGCTGTAGTGAACTAACCAAGTAATGCGGTTATTTATGATCAGTTCTCTGAGGTGCTTGTAGTCCAGCACATCGGCATACACAAACGGCCCTAAACAATAATCAGAAAGTGGAAACTAAGAAACATGTTAAGGATAAAAATATATCAGAAAAAGGGGAAAACTGAATCACTTTTCCTTACCACTGGTGTAAACATGAGAAGGGGGCTTCTTGATGTCAGACAAGATCACACTCTCCGGCCCATACTGGTTCCTGGATATTATTACACTTAATGAAATTTCAAACATTTTTATTTTGAGATACAAAAAGTTTGTTCAGAACTTACCTAAGCATTTGAGCAAGCCCCACTCCCAATTGCCCCAAACCACCTGCACACAGAGATATTTGTATATTTTACCTCTCCAAGAAAAAAAAAAAAAACATATAGAGATATTAGTACATCAATAATCAGTTGGCTGTGAATTTAATTTAGAAGATACACAAGAATGGATGGCAAAAAAGGGTTTTGTTTGTCCCAAGGCTTTGTTACAGAACAAAAAGTCACCCAAGCCTACTATTCTCCTCCCTTTCATCTCACAAACACTGTCTGTTTCCACTCTTTTGTGATGAGTCCAAACAGGGTCCTGCTGCAAGCACAGATTGAAAACAAAGTCCACATGTCTCTCGTGTTCTGCTTTTGACAACAATCACTCAACAACACCAGCCCTTCATCCTTGAACTGCCACATTTCTTCACATGTGACTGCTTGAATTTGCTTAGAAAAGATCTTGGGAATTATTCCTTTTACTTCACTCACCAGATGCTCATCACCACAGCTCTCTGCTCTTATTGTAACAACTCATGTCCAATGACAGAAAACAGTGGAATGGTGTATAAATCACATTTAAATTCAGAGATGTTCAATGTCCACCAGATATTAATAATTCTGAGCAAATAAAGGCTGGAAATCGTCTTCACCTGTGATGAGCACACGCGGGTGTTCCTGAGGTGTATCAGCATTGCAGGACTCCTGACTGTTCCACCTAGTCATCTTTCTAGGCCAAGAGCTGAAGCTGCGACTTGGTCGATTCTGTGCCCTGCTGAGGCAGCCTCGGCACAGCAGGCCCAGCAACGCAGTGGTGGGCATACCCACCTGAAGGCCAGGCTGCATGTCCAGTGGCAGTCCTTAGGAAAGTTAAAATACCATATGGATTAAATTCATTACTATGATGATCATAGTTAAGTTATTTACACATCAGAAACAGAAGACAGAAATTACCTTTATGCAGATAAACTCAGAAATCCCCGACAGGTGACTTTTGATTTCAAAATCAGTTGATGCAACTCGGTAAATCCACAACAGTTCCTCACAGCAAAACTAGAAATCGAAAGATTGCAAGACTGCATTTGTGTGTTCTAGAATATCGGTTTTAAATCTTCTAGTAACCACTGGGTAACCATGCAGGTGTGGGGAGACATGCTGGGCGATGTGGTTCTGGCCCACCTTTGTGTAATCACAGCGACCTGTGCCTCCCGACTGCACTGGACTACAGTCTCCAGCCTACAAAGCTCCGTGTGGACAAACATGCTGACTTGCTGCGCACAGGGATTTGTATTGTGAAGACTGTTTAGCTGAGCTTAACAGGACTGTGAGGTGTGTCTCTCATATATCCTTCTACTATATAATGTGTGTGGTTATATATCCTTTTTATGAATGAACTGTGATAACCTCACTTATGTTTCTCCCCCTATTTTTTTATTTGTCTTTAGGGATAAGAAAAGTGCAATAAATGTATTATTATTTATTATGCATGTTTCCAACTGGCTCTTCATGTCCACCTAAGTTCATAACATGAATTTAGAAAAGTTTTATTAAGGCATAGAAGAACTCTAAAATAATACAAATCACCACATTTCTTACGTTCTACTGTTGTTACTTTTAATTCAGCTCTTCTTCCTTTCCCTTGTTGAACTGTGTATTTTAAAATTAACATTTCTTCAAGAACAACCAAAATATTGCACACGAAATTGAGTAAACAGGAAATGAAAGTCATGTATAAACTGCGTACACAAATAAAGAACAAAAAAAAAACATCACTAAAGCGCTGAAACACACTGAGCTTTTGATAGTTTACCTTCTTATGTCTTAGAGCTTGTATATCCTCAGCTTCATCAAAATCTTTAGCTACTTCAGGAACAGCAGCATCTGGTAACTCAGCTATTGTTTTTTTTGAGACATTGATGTTCTCTGCCAGTTATCATCCTCATTTGAACTGAATATTAGCTTCATAACCCCACTTCTAGGTCGTTATTTTACAGTCTGACATATAGCATTAATTTCAATGTTACTGAGCATTTAAGTCATATAAATAAAACATGTTTTTTTATATAAACATGTTTAGTGCCATGATTAAGTTGGCACTAATCATGTTCTGCTAATTGTTGCAGAACAATTAGCACTGCTAATATCTGTTCAAGATCATTACTGTCACAACAATTGCTAAAGTTTTACATGCAATAATGCCAGCAATGGATAATATGCACTTTAACATGAAGATGATTAATTAAAATGTAATCCCAACATAGGGTCAAAACCTAACAATTAATATTTACTCCTTTGTTGTTAATTAGTGCTACATATATTTTTAGTCATAAACCCACACAAACTCATCAGTCAATGCCAGAGTATGGAACAGAACGCTAGAGTCCAATTAAATTGTTTATATGCAAATTTACCATCACCCACACATATACATATGGAAATAGCTGTCCACTCTAGGGACCACAATGCATGAAAGAGATATTTTGATGTAATAACTATCTTGTAGTAGTTAAGCTAGTCATGAGCTGCTATTAAAAGGAAAACACTCAAATCTCAAGTCTTAAAACACTAAAAACCCATTACGTGAAGGTTTGATTAAGGTTTAACAAAGGTATTTGTCCTTACGTTCTACTAAGACAAGTATTAATAATTACCAGATGTTTTAATCCAATACTTTCTCATAATAATCCATATTAATGATCTGTAATTTTTTTTTAAATAAAATCCTAAGAAAAAAATATATATAAATGACGACAACACTCAATTCTTAGAAAAAAAAAGGATCAACATTTATGAAGATGAAAAAAAATACAGCACATTTAAACATGGAAAAAATTAAAATATGGCTCTGTGAAATAATTTTCTCCTTCAAATCCTAATTTCTTTGTAGGGGTGTCACCTCTGTGTCACCCTGTGCCACTCAATGACCATGCTCCTTATTTCCTCCTGAACTGCCTCAAGATGTCGCGCCTGCTGCGTCCACCTCAGGAAAAAGCCTGGGGGTCAAATCAAAACATCAGGACCAATCACTGTCATGTAATACGTATCAGAATCTGTAATACTAAGGTGGTATGATTAATCGAACTGCAGCTCACCTCTCCAGAGCTGCAGGGACTGTGGGTGAACTGAGGGCCAGATTGCCAGCATGTTGGGTTCATACAGAGGGTTTGAGTAGCAATCTCTCTCAGGCGGCCTCAGCAGGGCCTGGAACAAACAGTGAGTCCTGTCCTTCACTTCTAGGGCACACCTGAAAGTGGTTGTTAGTTTCAATGATCAACACTGATGAACTCTGCATTGCAATCTGAGTGAAAAATCAGCGGGTCCTGAACTGACCTCTCCTGGTCATTGTTGCACAGAAACGTGCCGTAGTCTGACGCGTAGACCTCATTTGCCAGTCTGAGGAGCAGCGTCTCAGAGAAACCCAGCGCCAGGGGGAACTGACGCCAAAGCTGCCAAACACAGTCCAGCAGCAGCAGGAAGATTGGAGACTCCTGCTGGAGGCGAGCGTGGGAGTAGGCTGAATGGGCACACCGCTGCTGGAACGGATGTCCTGCCTGCAGGATAGGCCGCGCACTTAAATGAACAAGAAAACATGATGTCTTGCAAAAACCAGAAATTTTTGTCTTGATGTAAGCTGTACTACGCAGAGTTCACAGGTTTTTGGGAGAAAATGATTGAACAAACAGCATCATGAAGTGCAAAGGAGCAAAGCAGACAGCTCAAGTATGAAGCTGACAAAATGTTTAAGTTAGGGTTGGGTCATTAAATAATATTCTAAACGTATCAAGGAGCACTGTTCAATCTATCATCTGCAAATGGAAAAAGCTTCACACAACTTGGCATCAGAAAGCCTTTGTAGACTAGGAAAGGAGATCATTAATCAGAGAAGCCACCAGAGGTCCATAGTAATTCTGGCATATTTATAGTTCAATGGAGAGAATCTGTTGACAGGATAACTATTAGTTTTACACTTCAGAAAACTGGCTTAACAGTGGAAGAGTGGCAAGAAGACAGTTATTGTTGACAGAAAGCCATAAGAAGTTATAGGCCATATTAGTGAGTTGGCAAATATGTCAAAGAAGGTGCTCTGATCAGACAGGACTACAATTTAACTTTAAGTATACCATGTAAAATATCCATAATGCAGAGGGAATGCTTTTCTTCACCAGGTGCAAGAATGTTTATCATGTTTATCGAACTGCAGCTCACCTCTCCTGCAGAAATTTTATCTCTTTTTTTTAGAGATAAAATTTTGACAATTCTGAAAGAATTCCTACATGTTTCTGGAAATTTTTTTAAACCAGAACAAAGTCCAACGTCAGTAAACAACCAGAGCCATGGTGGAATGATCATATTCATGTTCCAGAATGGCCCAGTAAAAGTCCAGACTTCAAACAAGAGTTTGTGTCAAGACTTGAAAGTTGTTGCTCACAGACTCTACCCATCCAACCTTAAGCTTGAGCTACATGGTTAAGAAGAAGGAGCAAAAAGAGCTGTAAATGTAAAAGGCCTGCAGAACCCCCCCCCCACACACACACACACACACACACATGACTTGTATCTGGAACTACAGTAAAACTGGTTCTGCAAAGTAATGGCTTGGGGATGAAATGCAACAATTTTGGAAAAAAAATAAAAATAAAAACAAGAATAATTTTCTTCCCACTTCACGATTTTGTACTAGTAGGTAAAATCTCAACAATAGTAATGGAGATTTTTTTTGTTTGGTTGCAACTCAACCAAATGTGAAAATCTCACAGAGTATGAAAAGTTTTGCAAGGCGCTGTCTTGCTTACAATTTTAGTTGGGTATTATTTTCATGAACTATTATATATTCACAAAAATATGATCCACTAAAAACAGTCTTCACTGGAAAAATAAAATAAATAAGGAAACAATGCTCTGAACCTCCTTTCTTCTCTCATACACACTGTAGCCCCACCTGTAGCCACTCCCTGTCCAGGAGAGCCAAGAAACCCTCCAGAGTGCGGCAGCTCGGGTCCATGATGAGTTGGGCCAGAGTACAGATGAGCAAAGTGCAGTCTGTACCTTCATAGCCGTGGACCAGAGTTGAATGACCGTCCCTGGACAAAAACAATACAGTCTAATAAAAAGAGTCACATGCATTCATTCCTTAATGTAGCATGTTTTTGAAGTTTGGGCATAAGACACAGACATCCTTTCTTCATTATTAATTTTTGGCTCATTTTATTTGACTTATATAGAATATTAATCAAATAAATATGAAAATGACAAATTTCATGTTTCTTTTGTACTTTAGCAATAAAAAAAGATGTTTCATCTCATCATATTTATTCTGCTTTTAATCGTTGCCCAGTTGCCATGCTTGTTTACTCTACTAAATGCTTATCAAACTGAAGTTTATTAAGTTGTTATTATGCAAATTTAGGTGCCCACCAGGTGTAATTTCATCACGGAAATTTACTGTAGGTGTTGCTCTTACCTCTCCACACACTCTACCAGCAGGCCAGCTGCAGACAGAGCAGTCTGGACGTGAGACAGCCATTTTGAATTCTCCAGCTTACTAAGCCAGCGGTCCACGTTGTGGGACTCATCTCCGCAGGCTTCCACCAGTTTAATCAGGCTCTCCTGAAGGGCTTTACCCCTGAACACACAAAGGCAAAGAAGAATAAGAAGCTAGCTCTGGGAGAAAGATCTGCAAAGTTACTAACATATTAACACACAAACCTTTCCATCGGTTTGTGAAGCCTCTTCCAGTGGCTGTAGCACGATTTGGACTCAAAGCCACCGCCTGTTATCCGAGCCTGATGAACCTGCTGACTTGAACGAGTGTCAATAATGAAACCTTTATCAAAGTCCTTAATCACAACCTGAAGGAGGAGTTCGTCTTCCTTGCAGCGTTTCTTGTTGGCACCCGTCAGTGGCTGGCTGCTGCGCATGATCACCTGAGTAAATACACAACACAGGTTAGAAAGGAAATGGTGCTTATACAGTGTTCATACTCCGGGAACCTTTCCACATTTTGACAGGTTACAATCTCAAACTTTACTTTGTTTTATTGGGATTTTGTGTGATAGTTTTCATGATTTATTTACAGACAAAAATCTGAAAAGTGAGACTTTGATTTGTCCTTCCCCCTCTGAGTTGGACACTGTGTCTACCAGATCTGCACACGTAAAGCCTGAAATTGGAAAACCTTACAGAGGTCTTCCCTATCTCCTCTATAGAACACAATATCCACAGGATGATGCTGTCACCATGTTTCACTATGAGGTGTATTCAGTGTTCAGTCTCAAAAGAGCTGCTCACCTTTGTATAATATGTTTGCTGTCATCCCTGCATAGCTTGTGAAAATCTGTATATCAGACTTTTCATCACTTTCCTTTAACAATAACTTTCTTCTTGCCAATTTTTCATAAAGAATAGATTTATCGTATGTACCCACCTAACAGTTGTCTTTAAGTTTACTTGGATGGTCCTGCCTTGTTATGTTAGCAAATTTTCTGTACTATTTCCATTTTTGGATCCTGATTTGAACAGTGATCTGTGAGAGGTTGAAACTTTAGGGTAATATTTCACAAACTAAAACCTCTCCACACATTTCTCCCTGTGACCTATATGTTGTGTTCCTTGGTTTTCATGATTTTGCTCTCTAACAACTCTCTCAGGCCTCTGCAGAACAGTTGGAATTATGCTAAGATGAATCTGAATGTACACCAAGCCTTTTATATAATACCTGTTTTACTTTCCACTCCACAATCATGAACTACATTGTCTGTCACATGAAATCGGAATAAGATAAATTGAAGTTTGTCCTATAAATGGGAAAAATAATTGTAAGAAATTTCAAAAGGGTCGGATAATCTCGAAAGTCATTCTATCAGGCAGTACGATCCCCTTACCACGCCATTCTTTCGATGATAGTAGCACAGCACAGGGAAGCGGCCACCCTGCCTAAATTTGGCCACTTTCTTCAGTGTTTCATCGTCGATGCTTTTTGGAACAATGACTACTGGAGGATAGGAAGGGCACACTGAGTAGGTTTTGTTCACACTGCTCAACCTCCATTTCCCATGCTGAAAATAAAGAAAGATGACATAGCATATGGTCAGAAAGTACTGAATAAACTGTAAATCTGCTAGAAGGCCTACAGAAGGGCAGCTCAAGATCATCTTAAATTAAATAAGGTTACAGGAAGTTTGAACAGAAAAAGACTGTTGCTCAATATGGTAAGTTATGATGTCAAATCTAACAACTCAATAACAGAAAAGCTTGACAAGCTAATGTAGAGGCTGTCTTGGACAAAGTAGCACATTGAAAAACACTGCATTTCATTGGGAGGCCTTAAAAAGACATTAATAAGTCAGTCAGAATGTGGTTAAATGTGGTTAAACAAAATATAGGTTCTTTAACGTGCTCAAGATATATAGATAACAGTAAATTTTATTATTTGAAATGTGATGCAGAAAGGCTTCAAACAAAAACAAGAATAAACTGGAAAAGAAATGCCTAGACATGCAAATTCCAGTAAGTTTCTCCCAGTAACCAGACCACCCTGATACATACATTCCACCTACTTGAAGAATCTTGTGCTCATTAAACACTTCCAACAATTAAAGTCCTTATTGCCCAACCCTTCGTCATGGCGACATGCTATTCCCAGAGAAAGACATGAACTCAAGCTGTGTGTTTGCACATTCTGACGTTAGGGGAAAACAAATGAAAGCTAAGCAACAGGGATATCCTGAAAAGTGACCTTTACGGCCACCCTCCCTGGCATTTTCCTGTCATATGCCTGCTGGATTGTTGTTGAAAAAAAAAGGTTACTTTTTACAGCTTCTGTGTCATGCTTTACTACATGTAATGCTTAACTTTTGTTAGGCAAGTAAAAAAAGCTTATAGTTCCTTACAAGTTCCTTAATTTGAGTGTAGTGTTTTTCAGGGGTTGAGAGACCCCACTGCTGCCGCAGCCTGAGGTCATTGGGCCTGTAAAAGAAAGGATACATCTCCGACACATTGTCCAGACAGGACAGGGTCTGCAGGAAGAAAGAGAGTTGGTTGCTAAATGTTGTAATCCAAGAACATAGCAATTTAGGGCAAAACATACTGATCCCTTGCTTTTGTTAAGGCATTACTGTAAAATACCTCAATCGAGTGCGCAATGTTGAGGCACTGCTCCATGCCTGGAATGTCCAGCTGAAGAACGCGCAAATCTTTGCATTTGATGGTGATTGTTCCAGAGGATCCAGGCATCCTGTGCATGTAAAAGTAAGTATACACATGTTTTTCATACAGACACTCTATGGATGGTGGACGCTTTTGCTTCCACCAATGCAATGATTCCTTGCCCGACTTGCAGCAAAAGAGGAAACAACAATTGTTGTTTTGAAGGTGTGTTTCTCTTAGTCAGAGAACCATAATAGTTTCAAGTGATTTCAGAAGTACTTTTTCAAGGCATTGAAACCAAGCTTCAGCAAGAGGCACAGGAGACAGTAAAGCATGTGGCCAGCAGCAAGTTGCATAGAGAGGCTGCAATTTTGTTAGGAAATTTCCTTTTTCAGCAGAGGCAGAACACAGCAGGCACAAGCCAACACCAACAATTTCCAACCTGTCACTGTGGGCTGCTTTTGAGAGGAAGCCGGAATAGCCCAAAAGGTTTTCCACACTGGTTGGACAGATTTGAGGAAGCGAATTAGACGTAGTGGGATTAAATGACACAGTTATGATTAGTTCATTCGTCAGCTTGGTAGTGTAAAAGTCAATAACTCTGAATGTCATTCCAAGTCGACGGCATAGTGATCAGTTGGTATATTAGAGGGATTTAACAGTCTGATTTAAGTTGCAAGGAATGAAGAATAGATGAAACCAAATCCTTATCCTTAGAATAAGGATTTGCTTGTTTCAAATCCTTATTCTAGGATGTCAAGTGGGTGATGAGAAATTGTGTCTTTAATCAGTAAAGTTTCGCTGTTCTGGACGCCTCCCAATCTCACCTTTTCTCAATGGCATCGATATTCCTGAGCAGAAGCAGGACCTGCCTGGAGCTTCCCTCCTCTCTGTCCGAGAAGAGCAGGTGGTGACCGGTGACGCACAGGGTCCCTCTGCTCGGTGGGTGCAGCGGCTGACGGAGCACAACATCCTCCACGTTGGCCGTCTTGATGTGGTCAGAAAACTCCATCTGCCTCCTCAGACTTCAGAGAAACCCTCACAGAAACGAACTTTTCTTCTTTCCACCCCCCGCACTTCACTTCAAATCACCTACTCGCCTCTGTTTAAGAAAATGAAAGCAAGCTTCCTTTCCTGCTCTCAGAGCTAGCTGGGCTGTCTTGTAGTTGCACTGCTGGTTTGACGATAAGGCGTCTAAAAATAGAAGAAACTTCATATTTGCCTGAACATAGCTGAACCAGATTCGGGTTCACCTTTTACTGTTACTACTTGTTAAGCTGGCGTCTGGTGTGGAAATGGAAAATAAGTTACTTGAGGCAACAAAAGACGGAAGTGCGCGTTTCCTGAGACAAAAAGCGACCCAGTGTGATGTGACATTTAAGTTAAGTTCAGTTCAGTTTCGAACGGAGAGGCAGCTGAGGTGCGAATGCAATACATGAAACGGCCACCATGTGGCACCACAAGGCAACAAAAGTTAGCTGTAGGCCAGGGTTTTGCAATCTGAACCAGAGGCAATTTTGCCCTCAGTCCGTGTAACATTTGCTGTAAAACTTTACAGCAAATGTTACACGGTCATTTGAAAAAGAAAAAAGACAGTATATAATTGTTGATAAATATTTACAGTAGGAAATTTGTAAAGCACTTTTTTAATTACTTTTAAAAATAAAGAAAAACATCAATCTTTTCATTCAAAATTAGGATTGAAAATCATTTTTGTTACATTGGATGTTGATATTTGTGGAAAACTATTAAATTCATCTCAGTTATTACATGATACAAAATCTGAAACACTGTTAAAAAAGTTATATATATATATATATTATTATATTAAATGTATTATATCTATTAAAAAAAGCAAACAAACAAAAAAAAACAATAGATAGCTCTTTGTCAGTTTTAGACAAACTTATTAAGAGCCAATGCAGAAGGTCCAAAGAGCCACTTGGGTCTCTGGGGCCTCAGGTTACAGATCTTTGCTTTTGGTGAAGAGTTGACAACTTTTACAATGATTAGATTAGATTTGATTAGATTAGATTAGATTAGAGCAGGGATGTCAAACTCCAGTCCTCCAGGGCCACTGTCCTGTAGCTTTTAGATGTGCCATAGGTACAAAACACTGGAATGAAATGGCTTAATTACCTTCTCCTTGTGTAGATAAGTTCTCCAGAGTCCTGCTAGTCACCTAATTATCCTATTTGGGTGTGGTGCGGCAGAGGCACATCTAAAAGTTGCAGGATAGTGGCCCTCCAGAACTGGAGTTTGACAACTGTGGATTAAAGGATTAGAATTATTTTTGCTCTAGCTTTTCTAAATAAAGCTTGTCTGTACCTGCAAAAGCTATAAAACATAATTTTATTTTCCTTGGTTTCTTTTAAAGATTTCAGACATAATGTATGTCAACTGCTATATAATTTCCCCTATTGTGAACACAATTGCCAATATTTTCATTTATCATAACAAATGCAAGATTTTTGTTTTTCAGTTTCAACCTGATGGTGTTGTGTTAAACAGAAGGACTCAAATAGTGTTTTTTTCCCCCACCTAAACTCATGTGTACAAATTCAACTCTTGAAGCACATAAATATGAATGGATGAATGGATTTTTGTTTTTTGTGCAAAGTCAATTACAATTTGTTTTTGTCTCTACCTCCACGTGCAAATAAGTTGATTTAAAGTAAGAAACTAACCTCCCCATATATGGAAAATGAATAAAGAATTACTGAAAGGATTTCAACACAAAGGAATGAAAACAAAATTAAAATACAATGGTAAATACTGAGGCTACGCGCATGACCCTATTTAGTTTTACAGACATATGACAGATTTAGAAGTAGAAAATTTTAACTAACGTCCCAAATACACAACCCAGCCATATTTTATATTTTTTTGCATAAAACACAGGGATATTATATGTAAAACCACTACACATGTGATGTATTTCATTACTATACAATAAGCCGATCTGTAAAATATGATTAAAAACACAAGACTGGTATTTTATTTCATCCTTTCATAAATAAATAAAACATTACATTTGTTGTTATAACAGATGCAGCTCTAAATGACCTCCAGGTGTCCCACTCTATGAAGATGCGCCACACAATTTTTAGTCAACCAACTCTATAAAACCTGAGAGTTTCACATGTAAAGGCAACATCTTAGCAAATTCATTTGGGAAGTCAAGATAAAAAAACGTACAACTTTCATTAACATTAGTAAGATTTGTTATATGAATAATAGGATGGAATCTTGGCTGGTTGAAATGACTACTTATAACTTATTATAAACTGTTTCCAGTGAAGGTTAATTAATACAATGTGTTACATTATATTACAATGCTAATGATGCATGAGAATGTGGCAAGCCATCTTTTGGCCTCAGCTTTTTTTGTCTGCAAAGGAAATAAAAGGTAATGTTTTGTTTTGGTCATCAATTGCAGGGACCTTGATGCTAGAGGTTTGTGCTTGAGGCCAGGAGAGACTGGAATACTAGAGTAACTATTTCTCTCCTGATGCTACAGAAAGATCAGTTAGCCCATGCTAAGATCCATTTACCTTTTACCTTACAGATCATCACTGATTTAGATCTTCTGATTTCTAAAGTGCTTGGTCTTCTCCTAGTGCCCTCTTAAAAATCCTTTTTTCTTTCATGTCGTACAAATCTTCATTGTGTTGGTGTATCATATAAAATCTTATGTAAGATGTGAAGTTTGTGGTTATTACTTGACAATATTTGAAAAGTACATTCCATTTTACATTCATTGGCCTTTTATTGGATGCACCCTTTCAATGGCTTGTTAACACAATGAGCCAATCACATGACAGCAACTGAGTAGGTTTGGTCTTCTGGAGATAAGCTACCAAAGTTCAAACCAAACACCAAGATGTACAGGAGAAGGGAATTAAGTGACTCTGAATGTGGCACAGTATGTGTATTTCAGAAATTGACAGTCTACTGAGATTTTCATCCATCTCTCAACTGTCTCTAAACTTGTCAGAAAAAGAGGAAATGAATCCCCCTTATTGATATCTGTGGACAGGAGGAAGAGAGAGGACTGGTTTGCGGTGATGAAGAGGCAACAGAAGCTCAAGTGAACACGTGTTGTAACTAATGTATGCAGAATACAATCTCAAAATGCACAATTCTTTAAGCAGATGAACTACAGCACTTGAAAACCACATCGGGTGCAATGCCTGTAAGTTCAGAACAGGAAACTGAAGTTACAGTTCCTCCAAGCTCACTAAAATTAAACAATTACAGAATGCAAGATTTAAACCTGACCCATATAACTCTTGACTTGAGCTGTAAGATTTATCGGGTCAGAGTTCTGAATGAACAACTTATATGCCTGGATCTGACCAATTGGTCGGACTGGTGATGCCGCTATGTTTTGGGTTATAGGGCTATATTTTCTTGATTTTGGGCCCTCACTCAAATGTGAGCATCAAAATACACAGAGACTACTTTACATTTGGTGAGAAACTGTTACTTTTTACACTTACATGTGTGTGTATATGTGTGTGCGCCCACACGCGCACACACACACACACACACACACATATATAGATAGATAGATAGATAGATAGATAGATAGATAGATAGATAGATAGATAGATAGATAGATAGATAGATAGATAGATGCACAATCTAGTTAAAAACACTATATATATATATATATATATAGCTTATATAACAATATCTTCGTGATCTTTTTATGCATGAACTAGTCTCAGGTGGTCTTGGTTTATCGAAATTAAATTTGTTTTGAAGTTTTTCTTGAAATGAAACTGTCTGCTGAGGTCTTAAGGTCCGACGTCCCCTTTCATAAAACAGCTAATAAATTATCCACCCCTCCCGGCCTCTGCGGGATGGGCGGCCACTGTGTGACTTCTCCCTATAAAGGAGGTATGGACCTGTTGCGCTCTCCGCACCCTCCGGAGAGCCTTTGTCAGACTGAGTTCAGAAAGTTTCGCTTCCCCGTTGCATGAATGGATTTTCAAGAGCTTGGAGCTGATTGCTCGGAGGGAGACACGGAGGATCTGGACAGCGTCAAAGCGCTGACGGAGAAGCTGAAGCTGCAGACGCGCAGACCGTCCTATCTGGAGTGGCAGGAACGGCTGCAGAGTCGCCCTTGGACGGACAGGAGCCCCACGGACTGTCCGGACTCCGCTGAAGGAGACGTTTCCATGCCCGCAATTTTGAGAAATGACAACTCAGAGCTTGTTGTGCGCAACATATGCGGCTTTGATACCATTGATGATGCGCTGGAGTTTCTGAGAAAAGAGCTGGTGAGTTGGGTTTATGTTTAACTAACTTATTGCAACTTGACACGAATGATATTCAGCTAATTGTCAGCCCTCTAAAACCAAAATCTGATAAAGTCAGGAGAGAGCCAGCTTCCTGCTTCACCATAAGGTAGATAATCATCTCCTCGGTGTCTGCATGAATGCTTCTCTCATTTCAAGGATAGCATGAATGATGGCATGCGTAACTCAGTTTAAACAAACACATTGTGAAACAATATGATGCCTGTTTTCTCACAGCCTTTACCTGGAAGCATCCAAATGCAAATAATTTCAGTTTGGCACAAGTGAATATATGAGTTTTAAATAAGTGATCAAATGTGGAATCTGCCCTCAGTTGGTTTTTTTAATTTTTATTTATTTTTTTTATTTTTTTTTAGCTTTATCAAATGGTAGGACTAATTGCAACAATCTGCGAAATATACCAACATTTCTGAAGGCATTTATGTTTCTATATGAGAAAAAATATTTTAGAATGAAACTAAGTTTACAACTACAGTGATTAGCTGTCACACCCTATCACAGTTGTTGGTGGTTAATTAAATATAGTGAATATAAAAAAATACCCTTTTTTTTTATCAAGAACATTCTACCCTACACTCTTTGCTACAGAAATAAAACTACTGATTTCTTACATCTGGCCCCGGTTTCCCACTTTTTTTTTCTCACTACCCAGAGGGAGATGCAAATCCAGGACAACCGACTGGCCCGGCAGCTGATCCGCCTTCGTGGGGAGATCCACCGGCTGAAAGTGGAGCAGGTGTGCCACCGTCACAAGGAAATGCTGGATGATGCCACTTATGAGTTGGAGGAGTGTGAGGAGGAGTCGGACCTACTGTGCGACATCCCCATGAAGGCCGCCTTTGCTCTCTCCACGCCTCTGAAACACCTAGGCCTCACCAAAATGAACATCAACTCCAGACGTTTCTCACTGTGTTGAAAAGGGTCAAATTTTACCCACACAGCAACAGATGTTCTCGTATCTCTTCTCTGTGTTTGTACAAGGCACGTCACTAGAATTACTTCCTTTTCGAGAGCGGACTGGTGAGTGGCAGGCAGCAATTGCTGCCAGCAGTGAAAATGAAAATGTCTGCCTTGATTTTCGACAGGGTATGACATGAATGAGGAAGTATCTATGTACTCACCTGCAGAAGGCATGCACACCTCTGCTACTGCAACTTCCCGCTGGTCCGAGTCTGATTCTGCTTTTTTATACCACAGACTTGCCAGAAACAATAACTTTGAATGGACTTACTATATTGCCAAAAGCATTAAGACAAACCTCCAAGTCCTTGATTTCATTTGTTCCGAACACCTCCAGATCGAGGTAGCAGACTCGATCTGCAAATATTTCTAGAGCAGTCTCAGGATGTCAGTGAAGTCAAGCGTAGTACTGTGAAAGAATCCTGCTTGTGCAAAAGTCAATTGTTTGGGGCATCAGAACGAAGTGGAAACAGTTTTGAGTAGACAACATAAAATCATAAGATCAGGCACATAGTGTGTACAAGTTGCCACCTATCTTGAAGAGTCAATATCTATTTACCTCTAGGCTTTGTGCCCTTCAGAGTAGATCAAGAACAGTGTTTAGACGCTTTCAAGGAATGGGTTTGAGATGAAAACCTCTGTCCAAGTACATAGTAAAAACCTTCGGATGTCGTGGTGTAAAGCATGCAGCTGCCAGACTGGAAAATCTCTGCTTGGCAGTGGCTAATTTGCTGTGTTGATCATATTTACATGCCTTCCAGCACATTGCTTGGCCTGGGTGTGAAGTCACCACCCAGATTTGCTGCACTGTCCTCCAGAACAGTGTTGTAAATCTGAAGTTCAGATCTGCAACACACACATCCAAATGGCCTTAGCAACCAAAGCAGAACAGACACCTCAAGAATCCCAGTGTTAATTGAAAAGCTGTACATGAAGAGAGGATTCCTTAAACTTTGTGCTTCCTTTTAGTTTGCCCTGCAGAATAAATATGAAGGATCTGATGTGTGTGGATCTTTATTCAAAGTAACCCAAGTGAAAATGGTGTTTGTTAAATCTAGAATTGATCCTAGGAGATGGTCTCAGTGGGGAAGATCTTGAAGGTTTCTTTGCCATTGGATGAGTTTGGGTTTTCCAGTTGCTAAGAGAATGGTACTTGCTTGCTCTGTGCCATGTACCGGTATAAATATTGGTGGTGGGGGTATTGTGTTTTGTGGTTGTTCCTCAGGAATGGGGCAACAACCCCATTCATTGAACCCCATTAGGTTCATTGAAGGTCCTCTCCGTTCTGCAGAATACAAGCATATTTGGATGCTTTCCCATTCCAGCTTCACTGCCCACCAGAGCAAAAATAAGATCCATGTACATCAGTGAGTTTGACTGGCCTGAAAAGAGCCTTGACTAGAACCTGATAGAGCTTGTTTGGGATGAATTAGAGTGAAGACTGAGAAACAGACCATTGGGAATGACCTCACAAATGTTCTCTTGAAATAAAGGTCAAATATTTTTTATGAACACACTCTTAAACCTTGTGGAAATAGTTTCTAGAGGATTTGAGGTCGTTAAATCTTACATGCATGGGGGAACTATTTAAATTGATGTAAACGTCATGGTGAGCAGCTGAATACTTTTGGCAACACATTGTATCATGTTATTTAACTGAAACGTGACCCACCAGACATTTTTTGTTCATTTTCTCAAAGACCCTGGGACCAATTATTGTGACAGAATCTTCAAACAGAAAGGTAAAATAAAATTTTTGAAGCAAAAAGGAATTTGGCCATCAAAGCGGTGAAAGTGAGATAGAAGACAAAAGGTCAAACTTTGTCTGAACTGGTTGAGGGACGAGGCTCCAACAAGTTGGATCCTTTCAGGCTGTCACATGCTTTATTTAAATCAAAGAACTCAGAGCCAGTGTGTATTCATTGGGCCCGGTGGAATCAGATAAAGAAAATGCTCAGCGAGTTTCTATGCTAAACAACATCTCCTCACACAGCAGCACACTTTAAGCCTTCATCAGTTTCCACCAGGAAGCAGGAGGTCACCCTCCTGATTTTTTTACACCTCTCCCTCATGGACTAAAAATATCTCTTCAACCTCAACACAGTTGTGACAGGAGCCAGGAGGCTATTTTGTTTCCCAGTGACATGTTGAGATGCTGCAGAGCACTGATTGTATAAAGCTGACCAAGTGTTGCTTTTTTCCCCTTTAGCACACACTCCCACCCAAGATGAATGATTTGCTTTATACTTAAGTAACAAGTGCACGACTGATTACTTTTGCTCCTCGAATACTGATGTATTTTAGTTAATTCTATGCAGAGTTTTGGTTGTTAAGTACTGATGTAAATGTATCTACTATGCATGTGAATATAAAAGAAAATACCTTGGCTGGATCGCTTTCTTTCTTGCACAAAAATGTTTAGTGATAATGAGAGTAGCTTAAATTCCCGGATGGATGGATGGATGGATGGATGGATGGATGGATGGATGGATGGATGGATGGATGGATGGATGGATGGATGGATGGAAATCTAACTGACATATAATGTTTTCCACACTCTATTTTTTTTCCAAGCTTACCCTGACCAGGAAAATGCTTATTATTCCAGACTTTCCCAGACTGTAATGAAATCCTGTAAGTGGTATTACATTCCCCCACTAATATTCAAGTTCACAATAAAGTTCAAACCACCCATCATTTTCAATATTTTACTTGCATTAACCAGATTTTCCAGTTTTCCAGGCTATATTAATCTGTTATTGTTCCCTAGAAATAAGATAAACAAATCAGAGATGACTCAAGAACCTTGCACAGTGCAAAACCTGAAAGTTATTTAAAGTAAAGATCACCACAGACTCTAACCTATCATCTTGCCCCTCTACTAAAAGCAGATTTTGCACACCAGTGTCCTGCTTCTTTCATGTCTTGTTGCTCATTTCCTGCAGGGTTGTGCTGAACCAGACACTTTGTAAGATACAACTTGTTGAACATGAAACAAAATATTCCTTGGCAGATTGCTGTTACCGAGGCAAATGAGCAGACAGAGTCCTCATAATGTGGAGTGCTGCAGGACACATGACCTCATGTGTGACTTGAAATCAGAACAATCAGACATGAAGGTGAATATCAAATGAAAGAAGTTGGATGGAAGCCTGAGTGTTGCACCTTCAAGGCCTTTTTCTTTACCTTTGTGTTTCTCACGCCACTCAAGTTTGGCCTTCAGATATTCTCCCATGACCTTTCTTCACCATACCTAATGCTAACACATCCTTTAAAGCTGATATCATAGAGTAAATAAAGCATGCACAGCTCTCAGCTCAACCTGATACGGTGTGTGCGAGTAGTAAGCATCGGCAGCATGAAAGAAGATTGCACCTGCATCGCAAAGCGGGCTGTAGGAGGACTGGAAAACTTTTTGTGCGTTGATAGCATCTAAGTTTGATTGCGTAACAGAATGTGATTTCCAACCACGTTTGGAAGCAGTGACAAATGTGGAGCAGGAATACCCTGAGCTGGCTGAGCCCTCCAATTTGAGGATTTCTGCTACTGTTTACACACATGTATTAGGTGATTTAGTTAAAACAGCTACCAGAAAGTCTCTGGAGTGTATCATAATGTGGAAAACTTAAACACCCTCGGTACATTTTTGCAGAATTTCACTGTAACGGAAAAAAGGAGAGAATTTGGGTGGTTTTTGTCGAGAGCGAGACTCAATCTAAGCTGTGGCAGCCTTCAGAGCACATATTTCTGTGCACTGTCTGTAATGCTTGGACTGACTTCCTGCCGGTGCAAGCTCTACAGCAGCATCCGTTCACCACAAGAGAAGAAATGCGGCCCGCAGCCTGAGGTGTCTGAAGTGTAGATGCAGGGGCTCAGAGAGAGAGACCTCACAAATCCATGTTATGCAAAGTTTATTTTATTTTATTTTATATTTTTAAATGGAAAGTGATGCTTGGTGATGTGATACATAAAATCAGTTTTTTTCAAGTTTGATTTGATTGGACTTCAGATTAAAATAAAGTCAAGGCAAAACTATTTTTTAATTGACATTAAATGAGAAATCATATTTTTTTTTAGCTTTGCAGTCATGTGTTCTTGATACTAAACCAAAAAGAGTTTTAACCCACAACAGAGGAAGCACAGGTGCTGCAAATATGCTAATGCGGTATCACTTTGGGGGCAAATGTGATCTGTTTCATTAAGGTCTTGTGTGACTTTAAATTTCTATTTATGTTGATTAATCAGGGATTTCCGTGTCAGCTGCATACTGGTGGGGCACCTTGCAAAGGTCAGCGACTCCCACATCATCACATGCTGAGAACCAAGATTAAAATACACAAGTGTAGCGTCACCACCATCCTACAAAGCCCTCCTTTTCTAACTGTATTGGAACATTCTCATTTTCTGGATAAAGGCGTTGTCCTGACCCCCTTTTTTTTTCGTCTTAGAGCCCATAACGTTCCCCTTTGCTTTCACACAGCTGCACATTCAGCACCTGTTAAAAAGATTGCAGAGCAACCCTCAAAGTTTCAACGACAGGAAACTCTCTGGGTCGCTCTTCCATATGTGAGTGTGTGTTTGCATGTTTGTGTGTGTGCATGTGCACTTGTGTGTGTGTGTGTGTACGAGACACCACATCAAGTCTGTTTGCAGACTTAGTTATAATAAGAGGGGCGGATGATGACATCTTCACACCCAGGCTCTTGGTGTGTAAAAACGTTGCTCTCTCGACATATAGCTCGACAGAATAAATTCAGGTCTGAACAAAAGGAATCTTGATGGCGGCATCTGAAATCTGACATTATTGGACGTTTGAGGAAAGATTCAATTAATTTAACAGGTGAGTAAAAGACTTGTCATGTTTCAACCTTAAAAGTTTGAGTTTAAACATGTTGTTACCACCAAAGACAGCATTAAATTGACATGAATATGTACTTGCTTTGTTTTTTTGCAAATATTTAATCTTTAGCCAACTGGAAAATGACTTAAGAAATTATTTTATCCAAGTAGCTGTGTTCCGTCTTTTATTTCTGTCTATTTACTCTCATAAGGCTGAAGTTTCAGAAAGGCTGATGACATAATCACACACAAGTGTTGCTTTAAATTATCAATATAAAAACCTTTCTACCATGTAGTATTTATTTATCTGTCCGCTTTCTATGTAGTAAACCACCAACCACGTCTTTTCTGTTAAACAGAACAATAAACTTCTCAACCAAATTAAAGGTACTTTATTTTAGAGATCATTTGAACAAAGGTAGCATAAAATTAACCTCCAATCTCAATTTGGTTCTTACTATTACAAAAGTTGATTTGAAAGTGTCCTCAACATTGAGCTCTTGAATGCTTGTTGTGTTCATATCTGCAACATCCTGTTAACATTCAGCAGTTTGTTTGGAAAAGGCCTTCAGCTGCTTGTAATGATAAGGAAAAAAAAGGCAGAGGGTAGCCCCCTCAGTGGAAAATACTGACTTGTGTGACTCCCCAAGTGTGGGCCAGAAAGCCTAGGAGATCTGATAATAAAAGAATGTCTTCAGAAATGGGTGATCCCCTTGTGATTCATCCTAAGGACCTCTTTGCTGAAAATGGTGGTTTGTTATTTAGACCTTTGCGGATTTCTCACGGCTTTAAGCCTCTGGGACAGACGTCGGCTGTGATTAGCCCACTGACCCTTTTTCCACGAGCGGCCAAACACGGGAGTTTGGCCGGCTTGAGAAAGCTGGTTTATACGGCGCATTAGTGTGAAAATACGAGACATAGCACATGGGGATGACAGATTATGCGAGATTAACATTGCTGTGAATTTTTAAAAGAAAACCATTAGAGCCTTGAGGAAAATTGTTTTTGAGGGGATTTGGAGGGCTCTGAACTAGCATGTGTTTTAAGTGAGCCAAAAGCACAAAAGTTCCAGCATTCATGCTGTCATCCTCCATTTTGTGTCAAAACATTTCCTCTTGCCGGTCAGAGTTGTCCTAAAAACTTAAGATTTAGGATAGTGGAACCTTCTTAGTTATAATAACAGCAATACTAATAATATGTTGTAATTGCCTTGTTTATTTTTTGAATATGTTCAACATGAAGCCTTGGTAATTGTTTCGTGAGCATAAGTCTCGAAGAAGTAACTTGTCTGTTTGAAATTTCAGAAAAGATGGGATGCACCTGCAGTTCGGACTCAGACAGCGAATGGATGGAGAACTTGGACGAAATTTGCGAACACTGCAACTGTCCAATTCCTCCCCAGGCCTCCAATCCAGTAAGTGGACACAGAGCTCATGTTTGCACAAATGCACAAATGGCTGAATGTGAATGACCACACATGAACTGAAGCCAGAAGGTGTTCACTTTACATGGGCTCCCACCATTCAGTCCGTTTGAGTAAACATGGTACAGTACAATGCGTTTCAATCAGCTTCGGTACAACAGAGTTGAATAACTTACATAACTGCAAGGGAAGCTGTCTTTTGTGTGTGTGATTAAGAAGGAGTACAACTATTCCCTCAGTGTTTTTCTTTCCTCGCTGTGACTGAGATGTCCCATTAGATTAGGAATTAAGGAGAAAACCACCTGCGCGTGACACAACACAGAGGCGTTTGATTTGTTTGCAGAAAAAAAACAAAAACAAAACGGACGACAATTACCGTCAAGAGCTGGTTACCCAAACCAGAAACATACAAGTGTCTGCTGAAGTTTTACATTGTTTTCTTAGTTTGTTCAATCATGTTTTTGTTCCTTCAGTACACAGATCAGGTGATTCCATATCCATCACAGTATACGCCCCCGATGTCACCTTTACCAGGTATACCTCCTGACTTTGTCTCTTTGCACCATATTAAAGGTTCTCTTGTGTTACTTGTGTTTGAAAAAGTTAAGTTAAACAACTCTTTCTATGTTAAATTAATTTTATCAATGCATTTGTTTGATAGGGGGAAAACACTGCAAACGTAACATTCAATGAGTTTGTTGAACATTCTTTTTCATCCTGTCTAGTACTGTTTTCTTTCTGAAAGGATGAGAAAACTGATAATTATTCTCATTTCAGAATCTGTTTACTCAGCATTTTCCACTTTCCTCCAACTTTGTTCTGTCCACGCAAGTTTCCTTTCTTCGTTTTCTTTAAAATGAAAGCTACCGATCTAGCCGACTGCTCGATTACCATGTTGACGCTTGGAAATATTCAACTTCTTGTAAATGTAGTTTACAATTCAAATGTACTTTATTTCAGTCAATCCAAGTATTGGCAAACAAATATATGCAAATTTTCAAACATTTTATGAATAGAATTTAATTTACCTTTTGCATCCTTCCCAAGCCTCACATTCCACATGTCCCATGTCAGGCTCTTATATTTCCCCAAATATTTGCCCCATTCTGGGGACAACTAAATGCAATCCTATACGTAATAGCAAGCTATTATTGCTTTTGGACCGGAGCGATCTGGTTAACACAAAAGTCAACGTATCTCCTATATGCTGAAGAATGAGACAATCTAGTGGCTCCAACACAAGTACAGAGATTTAAAACGTGAAACTTACAAGTAACCGGTACAAGAATTTGAAAACTGGACCCATAATAAAATAATAGCCTTTACTAAATTTTGCCTTCTTCGTACATGTGAGAATGTAACCAGTGTTTTGCATAACTGTGGTGTGTACATAACAAATTTTGAAAATCCAGCGAGGATGGTCATCACAACAGTCTAGCCTACTTGGGACTGAGATGTAAATTATTTTTTCAAATATATTCTTTGATAGAAAATATTAACATTTTGTGTCATGTACTTCATATATATAAAAGTTGAGTTTAGCTATAGGTGATAGTTTTTTGTTTTTTTAACTTTTAAAACACTGATTATCTGAATTATTAAACTCACATTTTGCGCTTTGGTTTTGCATTTACCAGAGCGTGAAACAATATAAACTTCATTTTGTTACTGAGGTTTTAACTGAAGATGCATATTTCTGCTTTTAATTTGTTTAGTTGTAAAAGAAATATTTTCTATTTATGTATTTATATCGATGACATACTGAATAAAAGAGTGTAGGAGCTAGGTCATCAGACAAAATTTCCAAAAAACAAGGACTGCCTTCCTCTGAAATATGTTAAAAACTAGTGAAGCACCCATTAAGAAAAAACAAAACAAAACATATTTCTAACTTGTCCAAAATACATGTTACCTTAGTTCAACAAAAATTCTGTTCCAAAAGGAAACAGTGATACTTATAAGAGGTTTTATGACAGAAATATTATGCTGCATGGGTCAAGGAGGATGAGATTCAGCTTTGCCATCAATGCTGTGTGTAGTTTGTAGAAAACCATTCAGAGAACCGTTCAAAGACACACAGTGCTGGTCAAAGGACTAAAACTATGAATGCTTTTTGTTGCAGATAACATTGGGGTGGCCATTTACAGCTATGATCCCAAACATGAAGGAGACCTGGGCTTTGATAAAGGAGACAAACTCAAGATCATCAACAAGTGAGCTACTTTTAAATCCATACAAACAAAACTCGCAAGTGTAAAAATGCATCCAACTCTAAACAACAATGCAGTTAAAGCTACAATCTCCTCCCCGGGAACAAAACTCAGTGCAGATGGATGTGACTAAAATTTGATTTGAAGAATATTTAACAACTTATGACAGCAAAAAATCATATAAATGACATATAAAAGTCTCTTGCTGTTGGTTCTGGTGTCATTGTGGTTCTGAGAACAGATAGTGAACTCAAAATGTTTCCGGTGTGTTTCCCGAGCAAGGATGCTGTGAAAACATGAGCTCAGTCAAAGTTTCCAGTCAGCTTCAAATGTAGAAAATTTGATAAATGCAAAAAAAAA
Source organism: Alfaro cultratus (assembly GCA_903066825.1). Classification (NCBI taxonomy): domain Eukaryota; kingdom Metazoa; phylum Chordata; class Actinopteri; order Cyprinodontiformes; family Poeciliidae; genus Alfaro; species Alfaro cultratus. Next base: position 26,330 of record CAEFZX010012681.1, on the reverse strand, counting down.
AAAGTGCTTAAAATACAAAGCACAAAGAAGACACCCAAACTCTCACGGGGAAAATACCAGTCAAGAAAAGCAATCAAAAGTCACATTTGTTGCAAATTCTTTGTATATTTACATGATTAAAAACAAGTTGCTTTCTTTGAATGCAACTTGTTGAATGCAACAAGTGCAAACGCAGATAATTGTCCTTAAGATTTGCATATGTATGCTTTCTGGTTTATGAAAGACTTCCTCTTGCATGAAGTTCTGAACATCGCAGAGGTGACATTTAAATCTTGGGAATCCATCTTTTAAATTGCAAAAAATAGGGTAAACATACTAAATTTTTAATTTATGGTTAATTATGTTTCTACTTATTACATAATCCCAGCTTAACTAGTCCTTATTTACTCTAGACTTATTTCAAAATTCATATAGCACAGAAGAATATTTTGATCACTTGATGTACTTAAAAAAACCAACTTGATTTCTTTAAGAGTTTTAGAAAATCGATCCAAATCTACTGCTGAATTTGACAGTGTTATGCAGCGGCTCTTCCATTCGCTATTGTAACGTGCTAACGCTCAGTTGACTTCTGCGGCAAACAGTTAGATTTCGAGCTGCCACTTAATCTGAATAACTGATGTTACCAGCAAAACAACGCGAGGAAACAAATCAATTCCACTGTAACCAATAAAGGTTTTAGTGGGATTGGTTAAAGACCGGCTCATTATTTTTCTAGCAAACTCCATTTGTGTCATAAATAGAAAACAATTTTAAGACATGACAGAATATTTCAGTCATTCCTTCTACTGCTGAAAGTTATTTTTTGATGTAATGAAGTTAAAATTAGCCTGTGGCAGGTAATAGGTGAAAAAATACAAGAAATGACTGAAACGAAATTTTAAAATGTTACACTTGAGAGTAGATTTCTATATTTTGTGGTAAAATATAAAATTATTAAAAATGTTGGATATTTAACAACTAAATGAATTTGCAAAAAGTGTTTGAAAGTGCTGACTATGATAAAGGGGGGCATGTTAAATGTGAAATAGTCAAAAAAAATTTTGCTGCAAGGCTTTAAACAAGCTGTGCTCACAGTGGGGAAGATTCAAAGTAAATAATGAGCTTTTTTCTGTGCATAAATAATTTTTTTCATGCAAAACATGTTGTGGTCCTTTTCATGCTGCAGTTATAAATGCTGCAAAGGATCCACGAGTCTATAACAGATCATTAAGAATGTTTGTTCCCGCTCAATTCAAAACAACCAAATCTTCTGCACTGTTAACAGCTGGCATCTGTTCTGTCTTCCAGGGACGATGAAGAGTGGTACCTGGCCGAGTCGCTCACCACAGGCCAGCGGGGCTACATTCCCTACAACTTCATCGCAATGACCACAGTGGAGACTGAATCGTACGTCACAGAGGAAGCAGCATAAAGTCACGACTCAACATCTCATCTGGCTTGATCTTAACTGGTGTGATGCATGCCGGGTCTCTGAGGGAGAGGAAGTGGTTAGCTCAAAGTACATTTGTGTTGCAGGTGGTTCTTCAGGAACATCTCTCGAAACGATGCTATGAGGCTCCTCCTGGCTCCAGGGAACACGCAGGGCTCTTTCCTGATTCGAGAAAGCGAGACTTCCAAAGGTGAAATGCTCTCATTTTAATCTTCTTTTTATAAATTAGCAGAGATCTTATAAGTGGAACAAGTAACAAATCATGTTGCATGACTAGGACCCTCTCCATCCCTGGGGCTGAATTTTCCATACCCCACTTCCTGTTTGCTTATTGGGTTTGTTTATTTGATTTCAGTTTTGCTTTCTTGTTAAAGACCCAAACTTTCTTTTACCTCCTTTTTTTTTTTTTCTTTTTCAAATTTTCTTTCAGTTGACCAGATATTAAGTAATATTAATTCAGCTTTTGCAAAAAAAAGTTCTATGTTCTTGTTGGTTTAGATTGTTTTATAAACCAAGAAAAATATTAAATACGACACAGCTAGACAAACATCTTAGTGCTAACAACATGATCTACAAACAGATATTGTAGATAAAAACACGACTCCTTTACATCCCTCATTTTCTCCGAAAATGCTGTATAATCACAATCAAATGAAAATACCACGAGAAAATCTAACTGAAGAAAAATGCTAATAAATTAGAGGTGGTTTAATCTGAGCTACTAGCAAGGATGCATCAAAGCAATCTGTAGATAACTTGCTTTATGGGTGGCCCACAAACTGGTCTTATGTAAACGGTCGTTGGTTGGCCGCGGTTTTGTAGGGTTACCCACAAACAAACCAACTCACACTCTGACCCAAGTTAAAAACACCTTTCAGAGATTTGAACTGACACCAGAGTATTGAATTGAGAATTTACACTGCAGGACTTCACCACAAGCAATTTTAGGATGACCCCTAACCTGGAAAAAGGGCTTCTAAATCTGCTTTGAGTATTTTTGGGTCAATGACATCACAAGAGGCTCAAGAATGATTCTGATCAGCTGACTTTATCTGATCATTTGCCGTGGTAAACAAACACTTTGTAAAAGATTTTGGTACCACTTTTTCCGCTCTAGAGTTTGAGCCCAGTTAACTCCATTAGGCTCATTAAATGTCTGTCCTTTTGGGAAGCATTTCAAGAAGTACCTGGTGATTAATCAGATTTGCAGGAAATATTGTTGGGACTTAATGATCATATTAATGGAAATCACCAAGCTAACTGTTTTATAACACCTGGGGTTGAAATGAACACTGAAAATCTTTATTAATAAAATCTTTTTTTGAAAAATTAATTTTATAAAAATGTCTAGAAAGTGGTTTTACCTGTCTTTACACATCAGTCAAAAAATTATGCTAAAAGTAAACTAAATGTTTAAACCTGCTGGCATCGTTGTCTAAGTGCGTTATTCTACGGCTTCGGTTTGTTCTGGTCAAAACATGCTTTTATAACATTCTCACTATTAATTTTTAATGCTGCTCCAGGGTCATATTCATTATCAATCCGAGATTTGGACCACAACACAGGGGAAGGCGTGAAGCACTACAGGATCCGCAACATGGACGATGGAGGCTTCTACATCACAACCAAGATATCTTTCAACTCCCTGAAGGAGCTCGTCCAGCATTACTCCCGTATGTGTGCCTCCTAAGGGATCCAGTCTACATTTCTGACTGCTCAGGAGTTAAAAAGCTGTATTTGTTGCTGTTTTCCAGGTGAATCAGATGGATTGTGCACAGTCCTGGTGAAGCCCTGTCAGTCCAGGGCGCCACAGAAACCCTGGTGGCAGGACGAGTGGGAGATCCCCCGAGAATCCCTGAAGCTGGAGCGCAGGCTCGGAGCTGGACAATTCGGAGAAGTCTGGATGGGTGAGCTGTTTTCCTTTTGCATGAGATTTAACTTCTGTACTAAGAAAAAAATGTAGTGCAGATGCATCACATGTGAAAATGCCTGGTCTGGTTGGGAGCTAGACTGCGTGCCTGCCAGGAACCAGAGTTTTTCTGCAGTGTGTGCAGAAGAGTTTCCTTCAGCTTAGTCCTAATTGTAGGCTTGTTTGAGCTGCTTAGCAAAAGAATGATATGTGGTATTAACCCTGTTGTGCATCATTTCTCCAAATACTCTTATCTAACCTTTTGATGAGTTCATGGCTCTTTGAGATTTGTCTCCCAACAACACTTTGGATCTGATTATGCAGCGTTAAATTAAACAAGAGGGGCTAAACGTTTTGATCTCAAGCACATCGGTTAAGCCACAACCTCATTATCATTCAATTGAAGGGATAATTTCCCCGCTATTTTCCATCCTCATTTGCCAGCACCATTTAACCTCCAAAACACAGCACTGAACAAAAGCTAAACATTACTAACCATGGAACTTGCCCTCATTTCACTGCCACTTTTTGTTCGCATCATTGTACGGCTTGAAATCTGGGCTCTTTGTTTGTCCACTCCATCCAAATGAAATGTTTACTGACGCCAGTGAGCATGAGAGCAACTAAGTACCTCAATTCAGCTTATTCACATTTTGTCACGCAAAAAACTTATTGGGATTTTATGCTACAGATCAACACGCAGTAATATGTATTTCTGAAGTGTGAGAAAAATGATGTTTTTTTATTCATAAGGCAGAACTACAATCTGATTTTGAGCAGAGGATATTCATGGGTTAGAATGACCTAAACGTGAATCTGACTAAACTTTTCTGGTGGAACTTGAAAATTGATGTTCACAAACTCTCATTGTCCAATCAGACTGAGCTTGAGTTACTAAAAAAGAAAATACACACATTGCTCTAAATGCATCAAGCATCCTTGTAGGGACACACACACAGCAGGAGATTTGCAACTGCATTTGCAGAACATGCTGGTTCTGCAAATTAGTAAATCAAGATACTGAATAAATGTAAAAATGTATGCCAGACTTTTCAGATTTTATTTTAAAAAATGTTAAAGTCCTTGAACTAAAAGTTCAGTAAGTATTGCGTATTAAGGCGCTATACGTGATAACCATCAGTGCATTACCAAAAGAAGAAGAAAGAGAAAGAGGAATGCTTTCATTAGGAGATAAAGATTTGTTCCCTCATCGCTATACGCTTCATGCTTGGAGTGCAGGAAAGTGTTTTATGTGAAAGAAAGAACAAACTGGTTGGCTACAGCTTTGGTTGAGTACATGTTAGTGAGTGTTTGTGTTCCAGAGAGCTTATCGCCATGAGAGTCATGTGAAGCTGTTAGAACAGCACACATTTGAACCAAGCAATGGTTTACAGCCGGCATCACAGGATGAGTAAATGCTTTTAGTAGTACATCAATTTCATGTGTCTGAACCACACACATAGATAGAAAATAGATCTATGTGTACTAGGTTGGGTAGTAAAATACTTTCTCATATTTCATATTACCAATGTTTTTACATTTAGATAGAATTTATTACAAGTAATAGAGGAGGGGAAGCAAGTGAGGAGTTAAAACTGAATTCAGAGTTACAGCAATAATCACTTGTATGCTTTATTATTACTATTACTATTATTATTATTATTATTATTATTATTATTGCTGATCGAGTATAGTATTCTTAATACTCTCATCCAGTGCAACTTCTTATTTAGTATTAATAAATAAATAAATAAATAAATAAATAAATAAATAAATAAATAAATAAATAAATAACAAAATTCTTGTAGAACTACACTTTTTAAAATTTACCATTATGTAAAAATTGCTATTGTTTAAAAGAGAAAATTTGCAATTGCCACTATTGCTGCTAAAACAAAGATATATTGAGTAAGACAGAAATAATAACGGTAAGATTTTATTTTATTTTTTTTTGTATTTTCTACAGTCAAAAATATAGAACAAACATTTGCTAAATTAAGTTTTCTTTTTCTGTTTCTTACTTTGCAGAATATTATATATTACATAATATAGAAGAATGACAACATAATAATAGCTGGTCAATAAGTCTGGCCATGTGGTAATGTAGCTGGGCGGTAGTCGGTTGGCTAACAGACGTAGACCTCATGCAGTTTTTTAATGACTGAAAATGAGCCTTTCTTGTGAGAAAGTAGAACGTTATGCAGGTTTCGGTGAGCCATCTTTGAGCAACAACAAGTGGGGTAGGGGTACAGTTGAATTGGACTTGGGGAAAACTAGTTCCCTGTCCCGTCATTACAAGAATTTTAAACCTTAGAAGTGAGAAGATTAATATTTTTTGAGATTGTGAAACCTTCGCTATGTAAAAACTTTATATCTTGATGTTGACCCATGTCTTGTAGAGAGCTACATTAACCAATCTCTTTAAATTTTGTTAGAATATGTTTTGCAGTAAAATTAAAGGGACAATTCTATATAGGCACCTTTAATTTTCTCTTCACACTTTAAGTGTTTATAGTTTTTTTTTTACATCCATTGAAATCCAGATGTCCTTTTCCAGGTATCTACAACAACGACAGGAAAGTGGCAATAAAGAATCTGAAAATGGGAACCATGTCAGTGGAGGCTTTCATGGCAGAAGCCAACATGATGAAGAACCTGCAGCATCCTCGTCTCGTCCGTCTCTTCGCCGTAGTTACCCAGGAGCCTATATATATTGTCACAGAGTACATGGAAAATGGTAAGTCCTCTCCAATATCATCATGACAGGATATAAACCTTCCTTTGGAGTTTTTTCTATTAAAGATGAATAGAAAATAAGTCCTTGGATAGTCATGCAAGCTCCTTCTGAAAAGGTTTAGTCAACTAAAATATGTTTCAGCCTGTCTGAATTAATCATCTTCTTAATCTCCTGCCTGGTTTCCATAAAGACAGAGTTAGGAAGAGTGATGTAGGAGCTAGGAATGAAGACAAAGGAGTGGAGTTAGCCCTGTGTCATAGATGTTCAGGATTAAACATGTTGATCTGTTATCGGACTCAGGGTGGGAACACATGTTTGAACAAAAGACCAGGCAGCTCTGGAGGTTTCAGCTCTTTAATGAGTCACAATGTTTTCACATGAATACTTCATTCCAGTGATTCTGTTGAATCAACTTAACATCAGTGGTACTGTTTTTTAGGATATTTTGTTTGTGCATGAGATCAGACATACTGGAAATATAAAGTGCATTCATCACCAGCAATTGAGCATGAAGACTGCGTTGTGAGCAGGCCTAAGTAAAGGAGCTCCAACTTGTTTATGCTGGCTATTTTTAGTTTCTCCTCATTAGGCTCGCTTGTGTTCACTGCTTAGGTGTTAAAATGTTTCCAAGCAAACATGAACTTTCCCTTCTTCTTTTCCGGACCTGTCCTGCAAGGTTAATTGTGTTTACATGCAGAGGGGAAGTTTCTGACGTGAAAGGTTTTCATCATGCACACTGGTACCATAAACAATCCTGCAGTAGATTTTACAGCAGCCGTGTGATCAGCATCCTGTCTGCGGGTCTTCCTTCTTTTCCTTCTCATATCAGATATTTCATTTAAGCTAACTGTGAGCTCCAAAGACAGATAAAATAAGGGCATGACAGCAGTCTGCTGGTTTCACATGACCAGAATCTGTATTCAGATGATAGCAATCGAGGATCTTTTTCCCCTTAACCTCAAAAGTCTTTGTGATTCGTTTTATTGTGAGTGACAGCGACAAAATGCACTGAGAGATGCTTTCACAAACACAACAACAGCCTTAGAGCTGAAGTGAAAGGAGTGCCTTTGTGTTATCATTTGTAAACCAGCGGCAGTGTTTCCACATAAGGCCAGCTCTTTGTCCGGGATCCATGTGTGGACAATTGTCTCTTCTGCCGTCAAGGTTCCCATCTTTATACAGTTTGTCCCGTATTTTTTTGCATTATTGAGCACAATAAAGAAGGAAAAATACCAGGCTCGTCATTCTGGCTGCCCTTTGTGGCCTTGACAAAGAGGGTTGGTCTCACTTTTAAACTTCAAAAGCAACCTTCCAGACTTAAGCAGAGGAGTAAATGTCTCTTCTTTCCAGGCACAGTCATTCTTCTCAAAGTATTTCCTTTGATCTGATTTAGCCGGCCTTCAAACAGAGATATTGTTCTGTGTTAGTTATCAGAAAATGCACATCAACTTGACAGATTACACTGCACTTCCTCGAAATGTTGTTTCTGCTGATTTCTGCTGTTACTCAGGTCCTGCTCGATTTACATCCATGAGGAATAATAAATTCCAAAATGTCATTTGTCATCCAAATGCAGCATATTATTTGTATTGTTTTACATTTTCATCTTTAACATGAAGCTAACATTTTTACATTTTTATTCCTCTTCTCGAGCCCTTAACTACACACAGTTGTAGGAGATCTCTGTGTTACGATGTAAAACCTGTTAGGCATTGTTCATAGTTAATGCCACTCAAACATCAAAGAGATTATATTGAAGCAAACTCATGGTTATTCTCCATTAATAAGAACTACTTTTTCAGACTAGTAACTATCACTAACACACTGACAAAATAAAATGGAAAAATGGCCTAAAAATGATCAAACTGTTTTGAAACTTATCAACAAGTTTTACTACCATGAAACTTTGAAGAGGATGTGGGTTTGAGAAGTAATTGGGTGACAGCGATATATTAGCAGAACCAAGTCACAGGAAATAAAAATAAAAACAGCAGCATGACTATATATGACACTATATAGTGATACTTAGTGCCACTACGTAGTGGCACTAAATGTCATTTAGTGCCACATACATTGTCTTCAAAATATATAGTGATATTTTGAAGACAATTCTTAATAGGTGTCAAATAACTCTTTACAAAAGCCCAATTCTTCAAAATAATTTCCCTTCCTGTTTGATTCTATCAGGAATTTGACAATACCAGGTTTCTGTGTACATTTTTGAATGAGATGTGTTTGACCAGCTGATTCGATTAAGAGAAAACATAACTCTAAACAGGATCATTTATTTCCCATTTTCTCTTTATGAAAGAGGTTGTAGGTTAAGATCAGGGAAAGGCCCCCAAATACTCTACAGTTTCATACGTTTTAAAAATGGCTGAAAAAAATTAATTTTATACATAAAAAAGAACAGAGTAGCAGGATGTGTGGCTATCTCAAAGATACAGAAGTAGGAGATCACACCTCAGATGATTAGTTTTATAGAGGATTTTAAAGATGATTAGTTTATAAAACCCACACATTCGATTCACTACATAAAAAATTTAAATGATCAGAAATTTAGGACATCTCACAAGATTTGAAGAAATATTAAAGCCTGAGATGTTAAGAGGACTGGCCTGTTCAGCAAAACAGAATATTAATCAAAAGCAAACATTTCCTTTTTTAACCTAGATTTTACTGAAAATATTTGAAAAACGCTAAAATCTGCCTTTATGATAATTTTTTGAAGGCACAGAGAAATGTTTTGGTGTTTGCCAGAAATGTTTAAATGTACACATCTTGTTAATTCTTAGTTATTTCCGAACATATTATGATTTATTTATTTGAAATTCAATATACAATGTGGTCATAATTCTATTCTGAAATAGTATATTCAAGCTTCAATTAAAAAATGTACTGAATATTTTCTTTTGCAGGAAGCTTGGTAGACTACCTGAAAACACAGGAGGGAAGCAGTTTACCCATCAACACACTGATAGACATGTCATCACAGGTGAGATGCGTCTGTCTTTAACATTCTTTTCTTTGAAAAATAATTTAACCTTCAAATTAATTTACCTGATTACCTCTTGTTTATACTTCCAATTCCTCATGCTTAGCATGATCCTATTGGGCAATAAATCAGCAACTGTATTAATGAGGCTTGAATTCCACGCTAATCTTGTAATACGTGCAGACATGGGTGGCTATGTGTGCAGAAAGGCGTGCATGTAATCGTTATTACAAGTCTAGACGCTGTGACACAAATAAAACCATTCCTTGTACTAATAAACAGGATTTGGAGTGGACAAACCGGCTGAAGCTGTAACTTATTTTGTACTCTCACTTTTGATTTATCAAGGCTGGCAACTAAGCTAAAATAAGGAGATCACTCCACAATGACAGAACCTGAAACTCTGATGCAGATTAGTTTCTCTGAATCTCTTTAAGCTTATTTTATCAACAGAGAGGAAGGTTTTAATCTGATTTCTTATGTTAAACTAGATGGCTAAAAAGGAAGTGCATTTAAAGTGATAATATTATGATGTAGTAAGCTCTCAACATGTGAACAGGATGTGTGCTTCAAGGTGTGGGAAGGTTCATGAGTTTCAGAGTTTAGTCAAGCTCTTTTCCTTCTCTAACCAGACTTAATTCTAAAATGAACTAATTTAAAACAGAAATCAGAGAAAAGTTAAATTCAAAAAGGTTTTTTTTTTAAATTTTTTTTTTAATGCAGGATTAAGCTTAAGGAATTTCAAAATGTTACTCGCTCTTGAAAAACCTCAGTTTTATGGGGTATTGTGGGTGTGGGAATGACAAAGTCAACCACAGGAAGACAGCCTGACGTTTCGAAGTCTTACACGGCAAACGGCTTCATCTGAAGAAGGCAAACTCTTAGACGTGTCAGAACTCGGTGCAAAGATCTACGCTTCATGCAGAGCGGTGTGGTGAAGGTTTTACAGCGAATGATGCTTTCATGCCAAGCCATCATACGCCAACAACATTTTGTGGTAACATGGCTTCTCAGCATCATGCGGTGGTGGATGGTTAAATGTTATTTTGGCAAGGATCTGACATTTTCTTTTAGTAATGTGCAAAAGTATAGTGTAAAGAAGATAATATTGGAACATGTAAAAAAAAAAAAATCTGACTGATGTCTTCTTAACGTTAGTTATCAACAAAGGGCAGCTAGGTGCTAACAGGCCTGAAGTGGACATCATGACTGCATAATACCCCTTCAATTTTTTTCATTATGACCTCAAATTTCAAAACATTTTATTGGGATTTTGTGTGATAGACCCCTCCTCACCAAATAACTTCATAAATATGAAGAATAAATGAAAGCCAACATAATTTTAGATTGTTTTGTAGATAAAAATCTGAAAAATGTGGTGTGCCTTTGTTTTCAGTCCCCAAGAGTCAATACATTGTAACATCTTCTTTCTGATGGGATATGTGTCTGTCAGATTTGCGCATTTAAAAACTGAAGTTTTTGCCCATTCTTGTTTCCAAAACCGCTGAAAGTCTGCCTGATTAAATGCGTACACGCTGCGAACATCAATTTTCAAGTCTTGCCAGAAATACTAAAATTTATTTAGGTTTGTCCTCTGTCTGGCTCTATGTTTAAGGCTACCCTGGAAAGTTTATATATATCCTAGATATATCTAAAGTAGAAAAATCCATGCTACTTTAAATAAAAACAATAAGAATTCTGTTTTTATTTAAAAGATTGCTACTGTATTTACGTCTATCTATATTCTTGCTCCCCCTTAAGGAAAGTATTTCCGCAGCACAATGCTGCTGCCACCATGTTTCACTATATGGATGGTATATTCGGTGTGGTGTGAGGTGCTAATTTTGTGCTGCAAGTAGTTTGCATGTTTACCAAAATCAATTTCAGTCTCATCTTACTGAAGTACCATCTTCCACATGTTTGCTGTTCCTGACAAACTGACCGCAGAACACCTAAGGTGATCTTTCCATATTGAATTTTTCTTGATTTCTCTTAAGGGCCAGATTTATACCAGACTAAAGGTTGTCATGTCAACAGATTCAGCCACCAGAGCAGCAGATCTCTGCAGCGCCTCCAGAGTTACCACAGACCTTGTGGCTTCTTCTCTGATTCATACTCTCCTTGCATGGTGCCTGTCAGATTAGGTGGATGGACATGTCTCAGTATGTTTGTATTTGGACAGTTCAGATAAATTTGCTAAATTAGGGAGGGAACTTCTACAGGCCTTTTGTTGCTCTGGATTTTATTAACAAGTGTCACATTAGATGGATATAAATATATACCCCATTTTTCAGATGACAAACAAATATACAAACTTTTACCATTTTCCATAGCCTTCTGGACTAACCCAATTTAATTCTAAGAAATGTGAGTTCAGTATGAGGTGTACATCTCAGGTTCCTGAGAAGAACACTGCCTGCCCTGACACTTATGTGACACATTGCAGCTTCTGTGATGCACACCTTTCCTCAAACAAATCCTCACAGTTTAAAGCCTCGACTGACAGCCAGAAAATGGTTCTGTTGCTCAGAAACTGTGGGAGGTGAGGTTTTTGGAATTGTAAAAATCTTAATTGAGACACCTCATGCAGGAATATCTTCTGTCATCGAGTGTAGAGTCAGATGTCATCAGCGTTCTATGTTTAATAATGAGTCATGTAGTCTGTGACTGAAACAGAAACTCTGTCACTGAATAGACAGGTCTAAAGTAAGGCTGCAGCTTTATTTCCCATAAAACTGAGTTGCGTAAGCGCAGCTTTGCACCTGGGTGGAGTGCGTAAGAGCACAAAGAAAGGTAAAAGGGCAAAAGCAAGTGACCAGGGGAAATGGTAAACTCCCTGGTTTTGGTGCATCTGTCCTGCTGGAGTGCCAACATACACACATCTCCTTCACAGACATTCATTTCACACTTCAACACAGACAAACACACTCTCTAAGGGCATGTGTACTGATGTGCTGCCCTCTGCAGGTGGCTGACGGCATGGCGTTCATCGAGCGAAAGAATTATATTCATCGAGACTTGCGGGCTGCCAACATTCTAGTTTCCCATGAACTCATCTGTAAAATCGCAGATTTTGGCCTCGCAAGATTGATAGAGGACAATGAATACACAGCCAGAGAAGGTAGGAGGAGAACCCTCAAGACTTATTGTTTTACTTTATTAAGGATTTGCTCAAAATGACTGCTTTTTGTGAACGTGTTTACTTTTTTCATAATATATGTTTATATTTTTTTATTTATTAACAGGTGCAAAGTTCCCCATTAAATGGACCGCTCCAGAAGCTATAAACTATGGCACTTTCTCCATAAAATCTGATGTATGGTCATTTGGGATTCTTCTCACAGAAATAGTGACATATGGGCGTATTCCTTACCCAGGTAGACACTCTACCAAGTACACTTGATACACACACAAGTGTATATATATCAATAATTGATATATATTTGGTGTATATATGTGTGTGTGTATGTGTGTGGGTGTGTGTGTGTGTGTGTGTGTGTTTTGACATGGTGTGTCCTCAGCAATGACAAAAAGGAACAGTACACATAAATGACTAAAATGACTAACCCAGAGGATGACAATTGAATCACAGAGAAAATAACAACAGTTATTTATCTATTAGGTTTAGGCATTCATTTCATATTCAATTTTGGCACTAATAATGTACTTGAACCATTAGAGTTGAACAATTATGTAACACACATGTGAATGTGTTTTAGGTGTAACTAAACATTAATCTCCCTAAATACTTTAAGTGATGTTGAAGGCTTTAAACCTTTTAATCTTATTAGCTGTTTAGTGTCATTATCCAGTGCAGCTGGTAGTTTTTGTTTTCAGCATAAAGTGATTTGTTTACCATTGGATTAACTGGATGCTCTTTGAGCTTAGTTTTGAATTATAGATTTACAAAGTTTTGTAAAGTCTTTGGAGTTTTTACAAAAACCCCCAAAAAACAACTTTACAAGTTATTTAGATGTGCCACAATTTTGCTAGAGTCTGAAGGACTCTAGATGAAAGAACTAACTTCAGCCTTAGAAGCAATCAAGAATTAAATGTCTATAAAATGTTCTCTATCAACTGAAATGAGTTAACTAAATGGTATGTAGTAGTGGGAAATGTGCACTACAGAGGACAAATTTAGTGTACATGTCATCAGGTGGATATCAACAAATTACTATTCTTTTTTTGTTATTATTATTTCAACTGATCATAATTTTATTTCCTGTTCAGGTATGTCCAACCCAGAAGTGATCCAGAACTTGGAGCGGGGATACAGGATGCCGGCGCCAGAAAACTGCCCTGATGAGCTTTATGACATCATGAATGAGTGTTGGACGGAGAGACCAGAGGACAGACCCACATTTGACTACCTAAAGCATCTCCTGGAGGACTTCTTCACTGCCACAGAGAGGCAATACCAAGAGTAGCTGCATTGGACAGAAAAAGACATATAGAGACACATACATGTGTAATCAAACTAACAGCATGACTGTTGACAGACAGCCAATGTTGAATTTTTAACTGCTTGCTGGAGTATAAGTGTAGGGGACGATCAAACTGCATCAAGCTAACCTGAAAAACATTTGCCATAATCTCTGATGGAAATGTGAAAGTAGGGGAGAGAATCGTAATGATCCTGCTGATTGAGTCAACGGGGGACCCAGTACTGGGCTGAATAAACAGCTGTACTCCTGGTGCTTTTACAGTAACATGTAAATAACTGCTTCAGTTGACTTTTACCTCCACAGTATGATAACAGTTTTATTTACAGTAACAAACTTGTTGTGAATGCTATGTATTGTTGCATAAAATAAGCCAGTTGAGCTTGTTGTGAAGCATATTAACTATAAAAAAGGTACGTTATGGATGTTTTTTTTTATTATTATAGAGAATGAATGTCTAATGTATAAATAGGGAAAGAAGTATTTCTGAAAGTGTGGGGATTAGTGTGCATCAGGTACTGATTTAAAGATCCTGTAAATACATCTTAATTTGTTTTCTGTTTCTTTTTTCAGCCAAAATTGACATATTTATGTCTGTTACTTTTTATAGTACCAGCAACCCATTGACAGCAAGCTTTGGCAAGATGCATATAAAAGAAAATAAAAATAAAAATAAAAATAAAAATAAAAATAAAAATAAAAATAAAAATAAAAATAATAATAATAATAATAAAAAATAAATAAAGTGTACTTGAATATGGTGACAGGCTGGAAAAAATGTAGAGCTCAATGTACAAAACAACTAATCGGTTTTCAGGACCAATGTTGAAACCAAACGTGTTCCTACAGTGCTTAGAAAGACACATCATTTCTTTCATTGTATATTGAGATACATTTTCCCCGTTAATTAAGAAAGAATTAGGATAAGCTAAGAGTAACACATTTTTCTATTTTCTCATTGCCAGAATTGAGAGAGCATCTAGAGTTACAGATTTTTTTATTTTTTTTTTAAGTCAGACGTGTTTTCCTATTGATGCTATTTATTTTGTGAAGTGAATCAATCCATCCTGTAAAACACTTAGACAACATGACGCTGTGCTTCACAGTTGCTTCTCAGGCTTTGAAACTTCCCCCTTTTCCCTTCAGATGTAATTTTGATCAATATAATAATATACTGTAGCTGTGGTTCATGAGCTTTGATTAAAGAAGACCCTTAAGTACTTTTACTCAATGAACAAGGTACCTCAAAAGAGGAAGAGTAATTGAAATTAGATAAATAGGCAGAGGTAAAGTGGTTTCTATGAGACAAAATTGTTAAGTAAAGCACCCAGAAATTGTAATCAAGTTAAGAGTCAAACTACTTGAATATATTTTTACTCAATAAAAAATAAAAAGCAATCATCCAATAAATGATTCAAGTTGGAATAAAAATGTATTTTGCATAAATGCAATTTAAATACTGAATAACTGATGATGTCATCAGATGGAGAAACATAATTTGAGTAAATAAGTAATTGTATCAAGTTACTATATCCACCTGTGCAGGAAAGACATGCTTACAGTGATCAAAAATAACTATTTTAAAAAATTACAGAAAAAGCAGCAATTTTGCGTGACCTGAAATGATCTATGACTTGACATATTTTGCTACTTTCCCTGAAAGTGGCAAATTATGTACTAGATTGTGAGGTGTAAGAGCAATGCACAGAACAACACAAATATTTCTCTGTGGGTTGTAAACAGAGCTTCTCCCAGGAGTCTGATACGTGCTTAGCATATCTCAACTTTTTTTTAGGTTAAGAAATGTAAACAGTAAAAGATGCAATGTTATCTGTTAGATGCAAAGGTGGAGGTAGAAAGCACAGACTATTTATGCACGTAGTAAACGTAAAGAGTCATCTCTGCGTGAAATCGTTTTGTGTCACTCTGGCGCCCCCTATGGACAGCTGCTGACATCCCATTGGCCAAACGTGTCGCTGTTGTCTCCTCTCCTGCACTGTGGGTCAAACCATCCAAAAAAATAAGACTAAAATGGCATTTACCTCCCAAGGCACAAAGAAAAAAGTTTGCTACTACTATGACGGTAAGTACACTCATAGTTGCAGTTTCATAAGTAGACTCTGTAACCGATAAAATCCGACAGAGTTTGCATCTATCAATTTTACCTCTTGCTAACCTAAGCTAACGTAGCTAGCTTGAGTCGCAGCTTGAACTCCTCGCCTCAGTTTTTCGATGTTGGTGTGCTTAAACTCTAAAAACGTGATTTGGCCATAGCCAAAGATGGCTCTTCAAATACAAGTCTATGCATTTTTGAAGCGGTTTTTATACTTTGATAAAAAATCAGCCAATCAGCTATCGCGCTAACACATGATGCGCGGTTATTGTCAATAAAATTAGTTTGTCCTGGGAAAAGACTCGTTTTTCTACCTTCGAAAGTTTGGCGTTTGTTATTGGAAATGCTCAAATCAACGTCAACTGATGTTAAAAAGCCTGCAGGTAACTTCAGATCATTTCCCTCCCCTATTTCTAATGTCGCCCATAGGATAGTGAGCAGATCTCAACAGATGTTTATTTACTGATGGATTCTGTGTTTTTTCTCATTTCAGGTGATGTTGGAAATTACTACTATGGTCAGGGCCATCCCATGAAGCCTCACCGAATCCGCATGACCCACAACCTGCTGCTCAACTATGGGCTCTACAGAAAGATGGAGATCTATGTATGTGGAATTAAGCAACCTGGGTTTATGATACTTGGTTGTACAGAGAGGTTCTGTTCCAGGATATAATCAATGACTTTATTTTTGTTGTTGCAGCGTCCACACAAGGCCAGCGGAGAAGAGATGACCAAGTATCACAGTGATGATTACATCCGGTTCTTGCGCTCTATCAGGCCAGACAACATGTCAGAATACAGCAAACAGATGCAGAGATGTAAGTTTCATCTGAAAACCTAGCAAAATCTTTCTATTCCACTCTTGTTTTTACATGCATCTTGACTGATTTAGAGAAAGTAGATCTCACAAAGCCATTTATGCCTTGCATTCAACCTTTTTAGAGTAATTAGAAAAAAAGCGTGCATTCCAGTCACAGAGATGTGAAATTATTTTAATTTCACATCTCTAAGTCAGTAAGCCTGTGTTTTTATTAGTAATTAATTTGTAAGAATAAATAATTTGCTCAGAATTTTTTAGATTTTCTCATGATTATTTGGTTAAAATACATACAATTCTAATAACAAATTTAAATATTCTAAACAAACACAAGTTACTCTGTAAAAAAAAAAAAAAGAACAAAAATTGTAACAGAAAGAAAATAACTTATGCTTCCAGGTCATGTGGGTGATCCTTCAGAGTGTCTGAGGATGGATTGTGTTCGTGCTGCTAAATTAAGTAACAAGTATCGCATACCACCTATGAAGCTGGTTTTGAAGCAAACCATCCTCAAAAAAAATTTTAGTAGCATATTTAGTGTGATTGGATCGTTCAGAACCGATGCTGTGCCCGGTCTGAACCATACGAATGTCTCTGATGTTGTGTTTTGCAGTTAATGTGGGTGAGGACTGTCCGGTCTTCGATGGCTTGTTCGAGTTCTGCCAGCTCTCAGCTGGGGGCTCCGTCGGTAAGTCCATCTTCTTTGAAGAAGTCCGGTAACCCTTTGTTTTCGAAAACGTTTAAATCCTCACTTTCTCACTGTGTTTCAGCCGGTGCAGTGAAGTTGAACAAACAGCAGACAGACATCGCGATCAACTGGGCCGGAGGGCTTCATCACGCCAAAAAGTCTGAAGCCTCTGGGTTTTGCTACGTCAACGACATCGTACTGGCTATCCTGGAGTTACTGAAGTGAGTGTGATAGAGAGGTTGATACTCAGTATGTGTAATAATGACATTTCCGGCTTCTTATGATTCCAGTCACAATATTCTATATAACATGCATAAAAACAGTTGGAATTAAATAATATTTTCTCATTCATAGATACCATCAGAGAGTTCTGTATATAGATATTGACATCCACCATGGAGACGGTGTGGAGGAGGCTTTCTACACCACAGATCGTGTCATGACTGTGTCCTTCCATAAGTATGGAGAGTACTTCCCAGGCACCGGTGACCTCAGGGTATGGCTTTAACAACTGTACATGTAAAAATGTCAGAGGGCTGTAATAATAAAATGCTGCTTTTATTGTTCTCTTAAGGATATTGGTGCTGGAAAGGGGAAATATTATGCTGTAAATTATCCACTGAGAGATGGGATTGATGATGAGTCCTATGAAGCCATTTTCAAGCCTGTGAGTAAATAAAAGTACTGTTAAATTAATAATGTAGATGTGCTTCGAAGCACAAAAAAAAAAAATTAAGAATAATAATTGAGTGTCGCTGTTGGGTTTTTGTTTTCTTCTGTAGATCATGGCGAAGGTGATGGAGATGTACCAGCCCAGTGCTGTGGTTCTCCAGTGTGGAGCTGACTCTCTGTCAGGGGACAGACTGGGCTGCTTCAACCTCACCATTAAAGGCAAAAGATTATGAAACTCCGATGAGACACACAGAGTCTCATTTGAATGTATTTTTTTTTATAACATTCTTCCACTATGTCTGCTTAGGCCATGCCAAGTGTGTGGAGTACATTAAGAGCTTCAACCTGCCGCTGCTGATGCTGGGAGGAGGCGGCTATACGATCCGGAACGTGGCTCGTTGCTGGACGTTTGAGACTGCTGTGGCCCTTGATAGCTCCATCCCCAATGGTAAGCAAATTTTCCTGTTAGAAATTCTTTGCTCCCAATTCTTTTATGTGATCTACCAATGGAACTCATTGTGTCAATGTCAAAATATGCCGGGTAGGTGTGAGGGGATGTAAAATAAATATGTAATAAGAAAATAATGTGTAAGGCTTTATTTTTCCTGATGTATTTCAGTGTTTTTCCATAAAGACACACTAGGAATCAGTGTGTTTCAAGTTGCCCCTTAAAAATATTCAACTCAGATGTTGTGAATGAACCAATCAGATGCTCATGTCAAGATGACATAATAAAATATTATGTAAATATTTTCTCTCAAACTGACAGAGCTCCCATACAATGACTACTTTGAGTACTTTGGACCAGACTTCAAGTTGCACATCAGCCCCTCCAACATGACCAATCAGAACACAAACGACTACCTGGAGAAGATCAAGTGAGTTTATGAAACACGTTTCATATTTAGAGTATTTATTGTTTGCTTTTGGCCAGAGAACAGAGAACTTCTTAGAGCTGAAGTATTCCTGTGTCGCCCCCTACAGGCAGCGCTTGTTTGAGAACCTGCGCATGTTGCCTCATGCCCCCGGCGTCCAGATGCAAGCCATCCCAGAGGATGCCGTGCAGGAGGACAGTGGCGACGAAGAGGACGATCCAAACAAACGCATATCTAGTAAAATCATTTCTCACTTTCTTCCACATTTACTCTGCATCAGCTCTCAGGCAGCAGCAGCATCTCTTAATGCACATCTCCCTTCTGATAAACGTCCAGTCCGTGCTCACGACAAAAGGATAGCGTGCGAGGAAGAGTTCTCGGACTCAGAGGATGAAGGCGAAGGCGGTCGCAGGAATGCAGCCAGCTACAAGAAAGCCAAAAGGACCAAGACCGAAGGAGAGAAGGAGACAGAGGAGAAGAAGAAAAGTACAGAGGAAACAAAAGGTAGTCATCCTCACGTCCTGTTAAATAATAATCAAGTCATTGAGTAAGTCTTTTCAAATCTTTCACAGAAGTAAAAGAAGAAGAGAAGGTACCAGAGGAAGAAAAAATGGACACATCAAAGTGAGAAAACACAGTACAATCACATTGACCATGATGGCCAGGAGGCGGCTAACAGAAGGTGTTAATAATTTCCTTCCTCTGGATCCTTTAGGCCAAATGAGGAACCCAAGACACCTTGAAGTCCTGAACTTCCTGTGACAACAGTACATCAGATCATAGCTGATCCTAAAGTTTTTTTTCTAAGTGACTGTTGCAGGGAAAGCTGGTAAAGAACTGTGTATTTTAAGACAGTGGAGATTAATCTTTTCAACTTTTCCGTGTTTGGACAGAAAACGTATTTTTCAGTATCTTTTTGTATGGATTTCTTTTTATTTACTATATTTGCTTTTCCAGTTGTGAAAATATCTGTAAAAATGGCTTAGCATGTGCCTATTTTATATACCTGGATGTAATTTAACTAATTTTGGCAATTTTTTCTTTGTCATTTGATCCCCTTGTGTCATGTGCCTTTGGAGTTGTAGCAGAATAATGTAGAAAAATGTGTCCCTTTTCTAGAAAACATGCAACTTGTCTTGTCCGCCAAAATTTACAAGATGCATATTTCTATACATATTTTACAGTTCTGCTTAAATTAGCTTGTGCTTTTAAGTTGCATAATAACTTTAGGGATTTTTCAGAAATTAAAGAGATCACATTTTGAACACATTTCTTTAAACAAACTTGTCTGTGGATGACTTAAAGTTCACTGAAAAGGAAAGCCAGATGTCTCGATTGATTTGTGTATATATTTGTATTCTGAAAACAGGCGAGTTCTTTGAACATTTTGATTGAACAAAACCTGCCAGAGGTTTCAACTGTATTAAAATCTTTTTTTAAAGAATAGAAAATGCGAGTTTTCTTTTCACAATGAAACAGACATTTAAACTGAAGGTACATGAGGCTCATTTTAAAACGGTACAAAAATGATAAAAACATTTGAACCATAACAGCATTCCATCAAATCATAAAAACAAATGCCACTAATGGGCATAAATAGTAAAAGGCAACTGCTTCAACTTAAGTCCAGATATATCAAAAATATTTGAATTGTAACAGATTCTCTGTTCAGTTTTTCATCCTGTTCAGTTGGATGAAAAATGTTTTTGCTGGTTTAGACCCAGTCACTCTCCATCTCTGAGACGTGCAGCAGTTCATCCTGCTCTGCAGGCGACTCTTCGGCTCCTTCCTCTTGAATCGGCAGTGGAGTTTCAGCCTTTTCCTGGATTTTAACCTGAAAGTGTAAGAAAAAAAAAAGTTACATTTGAATGAATCAATGATCTGATTCAGTAATTCCTTATTTTTATGAGTTGACAACTTCATTTAATTTTCACATATGCTAGAAAAAAAAATGACAGGGCAGCAAATGTGTAAGCTGGTTATTGTGTATTCATCAGAAAAACTGATTCTTGTACTTTAATTACAAGAATGCAAAGTGAGAAAAGTTCAAATTTTAGTTCTAATTTAATTCCATACATACAAGTGTATAGGGAACACTGCACATACAATTCCAGATTGAAAATGAATAAAATGTAGCAACATTTTCACTAAAGAAAGTGAATAAGAGACACACCTAAAACTTTAAACATTATTGCTTGAAATTATGCAGGTAAGTCTAAGTCAAGAAACTGAAAAAAGGCCAATCCTGCACAGATCTGGAGTCTTTAATGCAACATCAAAAGTATTATGACATTCACACAGATTTCAGCAGTAGATGCAAAACACCTGATAGGACCTTACCCTCCTTGCCTGGAGCGGTTTCTTCCTGCACGGACAAAGGTACAGGAAGGAAGTGCAGGCAGCAAAACAGCGAAAGGTGAACACTGATTCCAAGATGCACATTATGATGAGAGGCATCCAAAGAATGATGCTGGTTGCCTTAATTTACACACAAGACAACATTTCTTACACACCGATTTCATCTCAATATAAAGGGTTACTGATCAAACACGGGTGAATATTGTACATACATAGATGCGAGTAGGATCGAAGGGGCATTCGTTTGTGATGGCTGCAGGGTCAGGGGCTTCATCAAAGAATTTGCAGTATGTCTTTAGCACACGCTCTTTCCTGAGGATGACGGCTTTAACTAAAGAATATGACAATCCCAAGGCAGCAGCAATTCCTAGGAAACCTGCCAGGATGCTGAAGACCAGCAGAACCCACATCTGTCAGAGGAACAGAGTCAGAAGGGCATTTGTTAGGCATAAACCTTCATGTTTAAAGGCAATGTAACAGATTGCACATACGCGTTTTTATTCTGTAAAAGATTAGCATATTGTACTGACACTTTCATCTTTAAACCGCTTTTGTACCTCCAAACACATACAGATTCTAACAGGAGCAGACAGACAAGATTTTTGGCACCCCCCTTAATGACTGAAATAACCTGAAACTGACAAAAGTAATAAATAAAAACATAAATTTAACCAATGAAAATCATATATTGCTTTTTTTAAAGGTAATCTGTGAAAAAACATTAAGCTCTTCTGCCTCCTCCTTGTGGTCCTACCAGCATTTGGAGAAATGCGCTATTGAGAATCAATAAGAGATGGGAGGTAGGTCTTAGCACTGCCAATCATGCTTGTGTATGCACTGCTTGGTTTGCTGCAGCTAATGACAAATAGGCAACGTAATGAAAAAAGAAAAACCTTTAATCCAGCATCAGTATGGCCATGCTCACTAGCCTTCGTAGAAGGCTCCACTCTAGGGAAGGACACAGCAGAGAGTGAGATAGAGTGCAAGCAGCATGTACATGCGTGTGATTTGCAGTGCAAAGCTCTTCCTCCTTTGTCTGACTGGTTGTTTTTGACCAAGTGGTGTATTCCTGCAAATGGCAGAATTACATGAAGGCAGAGGAGCTCCATTTGTTCACAGATTATCTGTATTGTATTATACTGTCAGGACATACAGTATTGTAAAACGCTACCTACTGCAGCTTTAACAGAGGAGAGTCAACAATTACGTCCATGTGTGTAACATTTGTGGGCTGAAGGAGGTGAGAGAAGGTGGGGCAAACTGAGGGGAAAAGTATTTACCAGGGTCTTGTTTTTCTTGTTCTTAGACAGGACAATAGCAACTATCCCACTGATAATACCCTGAAGGAAAGGAAGCAGAAACATCATTCCTGACATATGAAAACCATTAATTTACTTCCAGCAGCAAAAGATTTAATGACAAAAACAAAAGAACAAAGGAAAAAACTTCAGTGTGTGTAAACCAACTTACAATCAGACCTTCCACAATGGCAATGACGTTAGACACAGCGTATATAATAGTCCGGATTTTAATCCTATCAATGAAGTATCTGAGGACGGCGCCTTGCACCAGGGCTCCCAGAAGAAAATTGACGTGGCCCACCAGCACCAGCGTCAACCCCATCTTCATCAGGGCTCTGTTGTCTTTGAGGTTGGCGCAGCATATTCCTGCAGGAAGCGGAAGTAACTTTTATACATGCAAAATCTGTTTGATTTTGGAAAAAAAATAAAGTCCTTAAAACAAATCAATCTTTAGCACATAATAAAATTTAATAATTTAATATTTATTGAGTACATTCAGAAGAAGAAACAAAACTAGCCAGTCTCTCACTTATTGCTCCTCCCAATATTAGTGGGGTGTGTTGAATCCAGAGAAAAAAAGTTCAGATTGTCAGACTTTTTTTTTTTTATTATTATCGCTTAAAAGCGGAATATTTCAACAATAAACCAGTGTGTTACACAAAAAGCCATGCAAGTTTATTATGTACACATTTTGTTTTAAAACTCAATTGATGTCAGCTACTTAGAAATAAATTGTGGTGCCATTTGCAGCACCAGAGCAACCTATAAAAGCAATGCACAGCTATCCTCAATCAATGTTTGGATTGCAAACATCCAGCATACACAACATAAAAAATAAACCCATGTCAACAGCTCTTCTGTGAGCAGGGTTCTGTGGTTTCAACAGAAGAAAATGCAAAACTGCAGATGGATGGCATGTAACCAGATCGTGAGCATGAACAAAACACTCTGCCTCGGGTGTGGGGGATTCAAACACCCACCACCACATCTACCCGACCTGACTGGTCAGTT
Organism: Alfaro cultratus; assembly: GCA_903066825.1. Taxonomy (NCBI): domain Eukaryota; kingdom Metazoa; phylum Chordata; class Actinopteri; order Cyprinodontiformes; family Poeciliidae; genus Alfaro; species Alfaro cultratus. Next base: position 2,978 of record CAEFZX010012681.1, on the reverse strand, counting down.
GGTGTCAGATAGATACTCAGGTTCTCCGTTCGAGAGTGAAGGCTGTAAAAATACAAGCAATGTTTTTGGTCATAATCATGTCTGGCATCTCACCAAAACAGTAAATATCCATAGCTTTTATTTTAAAGCTAATGTAGCTAGATTGATAATAGGTTAGTTATTTAATAGAATGAACAATATTCTCTCCGAAAAGCTGCAGAAATAAGATGACGGATGACATTTTATTTGGCCTGCCAGTGGTTTGATGGAAGGCTAGTCATTGTGTCCTATATCTGATATTAACTTATAAATAGCTTTATAGATATAAACAGACAAATCTTATAAGCAGACACACACACACTTCTATGTGTGTGTGTGTCTGCTTTACAACTCAGTACCTGACCACTTTGAGAACAAAATAAGAGAATTGGAAAGGCATAAAAATCTTGAAATAGAACCCTAACATGGTACCATGTAGAGTAAAACAAAATATTATCAAATCCTACTGAATAATTTAGAAATAATCAATTTACACAGACACACACCCACACAAAAACACAACAACAATGACGATTACTTAAGTGATGCAATTGTGAAAACAAAGATGCCAGCACAGACACTCCAAATGTTTGTTGCAGAAGCCCCAGACGAAAGAATCGATATAGATTAAATTACAGCTTCCCTCAATCTGGAGGAACAGCTTCACTCTCTCACAGGTGGCGCTTTAAAAGGAAACACGTTTAGGGTTAAAAGCCATCAACCGGAGGAGAAAAAGGCAGGAATTTGGATTTCAGGCGTTTCAACGGTTTCCAAGTGCAAAGACCACGCCTAAACATTTCACACCGAAACCAATCAATCCCCTGAGGCTCCCAAAGAATTTCACTCACCAGCTTCGCTCACATACCTGAGTTAACCATGACGGATTCTACGTCCCTTCAGATCACAGCTGCGATTAGAAAAGTTGTGCTAAAATCATTTCTGACGACGCGCTTTTCACAGTTCTGGGATGGTGGAGCTTTGACTTCCGTGACTGAAAGTTACCTGAGCACAAACAGACAATCCCGACTGCCTACCTGAGCGGAGGCTCCGCCCACAACAGTTTAACAACAAGAACAACAAACAAAACATTCTTCTTCTTCTTCTGATTTTACTGGCGGGTGACATCCAACGTTAAGATGTATTATCGCCATCTACTATGCTGGAGTAAATAACCCTGTTTCCTTCAAAAATGTAATAACTGCTTTATTTATTTTATGTTTAATTAATATCTTATTAAGTTTTAATGTCTCTATATCATATTTCTTAATTTCTTGTTTTAGCTTCTCTCTACTTACTGTATATTTTTCACAATGAATTATTACATGTTCTACTGTTTCCATATCCATACCACACTCACAACTACCTGTTGGATGTTTACCTATCAAATGTAAAGTTTTATTTAATCCAGTATGTCCGATCGTCAATCTTGTCAGACAAAACATTAACTGGATCAATGGATCTTATACATTTTTGTAACTAAGAAGAAACTGTCCAAAGAGCCATCATATTTACAGGCCTTGTTAAGTAGTTCTACAACATCACACTTTGTCAGTTTGGTGTGTCATCTCATTATGGAAACCTATTTCTGCTAGCGTGATATAAACAAGCAAAAAATGACTTTGTATAACACAACTATGAATATACTGCAATATGAGATATTTATAAGATGAGATGACTAGGTCAAAATGATGAGACCGTATCTCATGGATAAAGGATTTTTCTATTATATTCTTTTTTGATTCCATTCTATTCCATAGAATAGAATAGAATCAAACCACATATACGATACCTTTGTGTTTTCTCTTTTTAATGTTGGTTCAGATAGAAGTTATTCTTAATTAAAAAATGTCTTAAACAGCCATATTTTGTATGATCAGAATGAGGAATGGAATCCAAAGAAAAGTTTGGTGAAATCAGTTTATTTCTTTGGTTAGATTTTTTGTTTATATATTTTACAAATACTAATATTCTGAATCAAACTGTTTTCCCATTCATATTGAGACTGATTAGAAATCAGTGTAATTGCATAATACGAGAAGACTGTTTTAGAATGACCAGATTTAAATGATCCTTGCTACAAAATGCTGAAAATACAAAGATGGCTGCAAGACAGTTATGCAAGAAAAAGACGTCTTGGAGTCTCATTGGCTTGATTGCCAACACCTGCCTCTGCTGCCTCATCAATCTACTAATGCCTCACTGACCTGAGGACACATAGAGTTGGCTCGGCACATGGAAAGGAAGAAGGAGGACGTTGACAGAGCAGAATCGACACAAAAGTGGATGGTCTTGGCATAAAACTGGTTTGTGACTGGACTACTATGGCGTCTCAGGTCGAGGATGAAGGAGATGATGAGATGGATTTAGGTGAATGGACTACTGTGAGAGGTAGTAGAGGATTGGGAAGAGAGCAAAAAGAAGATAACTTGAAAGAGACTCAAAGCAGTAAAAGGACTCTTGAAGGAAATAGTTCAGATGAAAATGAGGTAGTTTGCAAGAAGATAGTTAGAGAGGAATATAAAATAATCGTAAAGTTTAGGAAGGAGGATGAAGGTATTCAACTCAGTCCGTTAGCGCTGTCGAAAGAATTAAAAAAGAAGTTTGGAGATCTGTCATTTGCTAAAGTCCTTAGAGATGGAAATCTTTTGGTTATAGTGAAAAATCAAGAACAGAAAAACAAGGTATTGAGCACCCAGAGCATTTGTAAAAAAGTGATTACTCAAGCAAAAATCTTGGGACAAGACAAGGTAGTAAGAGGGGTGATTACTGGTATTCCAGTAGGGGAGGACTTAGAAAAGTTCAGACGCAGTATTTATGGAAGTGATGTAAGCAAAATAAAAAGATTGATGAGAACAGTAGAAGGTGAAAGAGTGGAAAGTCTCTCTGTGATGTTAGAGTTTCAAACAAATGTCATTCCTGAGAGGGTTAAAGTCGGATGTATGAGCTTTCCTGTAAGGCCA
>CAEFZX010012680.1:0-15336 GCA_903066825.1 Alfaro cultratus | reverse complement strand
ATAGCTAGCTAGATAGATAGATAGATAGATAGATAGATAGATAGCTGATAGGTGTATTTTCAGAGTCTCAGATATGAGAAAAGGCTCAAGTCTGGCTGCTGCACACAAAGAAGTTGAAGCAGAGAAATGCCACAGCGCACACTGAGTGACGTCAACCAGGAGGCCCCGTGGGGATGAGGTGAGTCAGAGCCAGGGCCGCGGCCTCGCCAGCTCTCCGCAGCCATGAGCGCGTCATCACCAGTCTCACTGACACCCTCTCACATTTCTCTGCATCTGCTTCAATGTGCCTCTGCCTCCTTCCATCCCTCCACCTCCTCAGGAGGATCTCTTCACATCCATGGCACACGCCAGTCCCAGCTCTGCCTGTCTGTCTTTGTCTCCCTCTGCACACTTTGTCGTGGGTGCTCTGCAAGCATGAAATGTTTTTTGTTCTAATTATGGGGCGAGCGTTCTTTCCTTTTTTTAAAAAAACTGTAGTTGGAGAGTGGGGGTGTTAAATTAAACAAAAACAAACAGATGAGGGACCATCATCAACAAACAATGAGTGAAAAACAGATTTTTTTTTTAGATATTCTGACAATGTCAACATGATATGGTTTTGCTCTGACTGTGTTCAGACAACAAACAGTTTAGTGGTGCAAGCACAATGAGTCACACCTTTGCACCGCACTATTAGCCAGACAACAAACCGGCATCTTTTAACATCTTCCATCCCTGGCTACGCTCAGGTTAAGAGAGCAGATGCATCAGCGGTGAACATTTATGTTGATGAGGAGCTCATTAATGCAGAATATACTGCTGGTGATGGATCTGTGCAGGGATGATTCACCCATCGCCAGCAGAACAACGCTTAAAATAATTTAGTTGAACCGCTCAGACAAAATGTACCCCATAAACCTCTATCGATTACCTTTCCCCCGGGGGCATTTCCCAGCAGCTTTCACCCAAACAGCACTGACTGATAATGAAGCGATTAACAACATGTGGGGAACTTTTACTGTCATCATTCCTAAACCCACAAGGGCTAATTTTTCAGTAATTAAGCATAGCCTTTTGAATTATGATGTCTTACTCATGACAAAGTATTCAGAGGTCAACATTATATGTTTTGTATGCAAACTAAATGAATGAAAACATTTTAAAAAGCTAGTGAACAAAACATCGATGCACTGTAATATTTTATGTTGTTTTTCACCATTAAATTACACATAATGATGATCAAAAGTCCACTACAGGCTGTTAAAGTGGCACCAAAAATAACATTTTTGTTTGGTTAAATGCAAACTACCATTAGTTATCACTTATTAACCTTAAACTTTTAATGTAAGTCAGTATGCATTTTTATTTCCAAAATAAAGAGTTTGAAGTCTTGTTACTCCTTGAAATGCAACAAATTAAAACTTTGGTCATTTGCAGTTTTAGGGCGTGTATATCGTAAGTTTGCTGAAAATCTGTGTCTTCAGGAAATGTTCATACAATTTAGTGAGCACAGGAAGTGGATGCAAGACAGTGCTGTGCAAAAGTTTTAAACCAGTTATAAGATATTTATGTTTTGCTGCTAAGCATAGTTTTTGGAATATTTAAAGTAATCATAAAGATAAAATAAGGTTTTCTTTTTTATTTATAATTTTATAATTTATTTAAATTTTTTTTTTCCTTGTTTCTCATCTAAATGTGCCTGACTAACAAAGCATAGTCTACAATGTGTCTTTAAAACAATGTCCAAAAATTGGACTAAAGAAGGAAATAAAGACAGCTTGTTTTGATGAGTGACTCAAAACTTTTGCACACTATTCTGTACTGTGCAGCAAGACAGAAAGTGTTGTTACTTATTCAGAATCAAGGAAACTGGCACACAGTGCTGTCATTAGTAAGCACAGATATCTCATTTAGTTGAGGCTCATTGTGAAGTAAATGAAAATCCTTGGCCTCATTTAAAGGAACAATTCACCCTCTAGCCTCATTATAAAAAGGTGCTTTGTTGTTGAGAAGACGTCGAACATAACAATTGTTTGATCACAGGTTTTTCTTAACTACTTCTTCTTTATAATATGTTAATTTGATGTTTATTATGATTTGTGGTTGCATTTGGAAGAACCCAAAGAGCCTTTATGATGACGCTGGCTTAACAGCGGAAGAAGATGCTTCAGGTGAGTAAAGTTGTTTTGTTTTGAATTGAACGGCAGAACCACTTTTACGACAACAAACACGAACAGATTGTCATGGGCCATTAATGACCCACAGACCCCAAACTTTATAGGTTCATAAATTAAACACATCATGGAGCGAAGAATATGCTGCTATCTGTCAGAGTGGATGTTAGTTGCTTACTTGTTGTAAAGCTGTGGTGCTCAAGTTGTCGAGCGACTTGCTAGCTTTTAGATGCATCCCTGCATCAAATTGCTGAATTCCCTCGTTAGCAGTCATTCAACTCAGGATGTAACAAGCCATTCATTTGATTCAGGTGTGCTGGAGAAGGGATGAATCTAAACTGTGAACTCTTCACAGTTCTTCACGGTGAAGAGTTTGCTCAAAGGTAGCAAACTCTACCTGTACTATAAAAACATGGTATACCTTGAAAGCAATATGCTGTTGAGAACTATCGCTGTTATCATCAAAACAAATTATTTGTTTACACTGCAGCAGCAAAGAGAAGAAAACTTTAATCATTTGCTCAAATGAGCTACAATTACAGGCTTCGTTTTACCTCTAATAACATAAGATAATGACTTTTCATAAGCTGAGGTTTAAGTTTTTGTAGTACGGGTCCATGTCAACGGTGAAGTCTTATTTTTGTGACCCAACTTTGACTCTAACGTCTAAATTGCAAACTCTTTAACTGCTTTGTCATAATTTCAGAAAAAGGCCTATTCTTCATTGTTACTCTTCAAAATGGGAAAGACACAAACATTTGTCAAATAGAGGTGCGTTTATGCTTTCTCAGCTCAGAAAATGACCACAAATAAAATAGGTACCTACCCGATTTTCCAGTATCTACAATGAGTGGAAACTTAAAAAAAAAAAGAGAAAACTAGAACTGCGTTTATCTCACCACCTTCTCCTATGAGGATAAAGGTAAGAAAATATTTAAAGTTCACTGTCAGAAGAGAGAGTTGCATTTTGTGGTTATTATTTATAACAAAAAGTATGCTGTATACATCTTTTGGCAGCAAGAAGATAATTATGTATTTAGCAGTACATATTTCACATGGGAAAATAATTTGAAAATGGAAATTTGTAACAAATGGTGATGTGCAGCAATTGCACTGCGTAAATATCCCTCCAATGCAAATGTGAAAGTGGCTTTCAGTCAAAGTGGCTCACAGAAATCACTTTGACGTGTGAATTGGAAGATGTTTTGATGTGACAGCTGTCTCCTTTGACAAACTATTAGCAAGGAAATTATTCTATATAGTCGATTTTTCCCAAGCATTTATCAGTCAACAAAAAAGATCAGTAGAGAAACAAAGTTTTTTTGCAAAATATTAAAATCTTTACTAAACCCTCATATGCAAAGGAAATATTTGCTTAGATTTCTTTGAAAAGATTATAATGAAGTGAAAATTTCACATAAATCCATGGTCACCCTATGTGCAACTTTGTTACATGTATATATAAAATATGTTTCTCTGTCTAGTACTGTTGCTTGGGCAGCTTGGCATGAATGTCCCCTCTGGTGGATACAACTGCAGGAGATCCGGTTGGGAGGAGTGGCAGATGCAGAGCTGCAGAAATAGTTTTTGCATTGGTTGACATCTGTGTGTTAGCGGCACACAACTTGATCAAGTCTTCTTCATGGCGGGTACCTTTATCAGCTGGGGTGGGAGGGCGTCTGCTGCGGGAGGGACGGTTGTGTTGGGGGTGGGGCTGCTGGGTTGAGAGCAGGGCGGGGGAAGTAGCTTGCCCGGAGAAAGAGGTCTGCACCACATACAACATTCAAGCGAACATCTGACGTCAGTACATAAATAATTAAAGCATTTTATTCATAGCCTGGGAGCAAAAGAATCAATTGACAAATCACATATTCACTTTGAGTTACTTCAAACGGTGAGACAATTAAAATGCACAATGAGTTTGAATATGTGTCTGTGTGTGATGTCATTAACACATTTTCTATATATAGCTGCCATGGTGTTTACAATGTATTTCCCAGTATATGGCCATCATTAAAATAGTGGCTCGTGTTTTTTTTTTTAACTCAGCTGCTTTTTGATTAGTTATAAGCTGCATCAGCTGACTGTTTTCATGTCACCCTTCATACTCCTCAGTTCTTCTTTTTTTTAAAGAAAAACTTTATTCTAACACTAATCACTTTCTTATGCTCAGAATTATTTTTTTCAAACGAGATGATGAAGATAGTATCCATTTGATAAATTAATTTGAATAAGAACAGAATAAACTTTGACTGTAAATAAGCAATGCATAGAGCAGAATTATGGTTCTCAACCTCTGGTACATGTACCACTAGTGGCACACAAGTTTCTTCTATGTGGAAACTAATAATAATAACAACAACAACAATAATAATAGTAGCTAATAAAACTCTGAGACAAGCTTTATTCCTTTATTTTACACATTAATTTAATTCATTAATTTATTTATTTTTACCAGAGTCACATTTAATTCCATTTAAACATAAATGGTTTAATTTGTGCAGCTTTTCATAGTTTTGAGTCACACTTACTCAGTGTTTAAAGAAGTGAAAAATGTCTTGACTTTTTCAATAACTTGCTTCATTTCAGGGCGCATTATTGCTAAAGATTGTGAAATGTTTTGTGAAAGCTCAAAGCGACTGTGCAGCTAAGCTGTCTTGCAAAAAAAGACGATAAAAATGTAAAAAATCTACTGGTAAGTAAATGTAGTTGAAAGCGTGTCAAAGTTGATTGAACAGGTTAACGAAGCTTTTTTATAGATGAAATCTGAACTGGACATACAAATTTTTTTCAGCTTATTATTCTGGACCAGTCTCTGTGTTGCCCTGAGATGGGATAGCAACATGTCCAGGATTGACCCCTCCTCTCAACCAATGAATGCTAGAGAGAGGCGTCGGACCCCCGCAACACGGAGCAGCAGGTATAGACAATGAATGGATATTTTGGAACAAACATGAACATTATCTGTATTCAGACTGTGAACAGCATCCAGTTGTGATTCTAGACTATCAAGCTGTTCTTGAGATACTGTGGGGATGGACTGCACAAAACCCTAAGCTGAAACTCTGTCTCAAATCCCAAGGATTTTAGTTTCGTTACTCTTATGTCCAGTTATACCTGATATTGTTAATTTGCAACATACCTACCTACATTTATATCTATTGTATGTGGTATTTTTAATTTACTAATCCCTACTTAACAGAGCTCGACAGCACAAAAACAAGTAGTTTATTTTTCATAAATAAACAAAATTTCCAGCAATTGGTTGTATTTTGGCTAGTTTGATTTGAATTCTTTTGTGTTACTCATGGGATCCTTCACAATTATATATATATTTTTTAAAGAAGCAGTAATATGGTGATAAAACAAGATGCAATAATAACTGTTTATAGACAATTTCATCAAAACAGTAATATTCCATAATGGAGCCTGTGGAGATTTTTTATTTCAATTTAATTTAAAAAACAAATACACAATTAGTTCCAAAAAATAAAATGCGGTTGTAACTCAGTTTTCTTTAGTTGTTGTTTATGCTGATTGGTGTGGATCTCCTGTAGGGGTTTGCATTACAGCAAATCTAAAAAAGTCTATGATGAAAATGCTCAGGATTGTCCGTAATTGTCCTGATTTCTCGCTGCCTCTTGCTGCTTCCCCAGCAGACGATGGCAGTGGAGGTCATGTGACCTGTCAGTCACAGGTCTGCCCTCCTGCAAACCTTGAAGGACCTAGGCTTACTTCATGAGGAAATTCTGTTCTGTCCTGTCTTGTAGACAGCTACGCTGTTGAGTCTCCAGTCCAGAATTATTGAAGAATTTCTGCAGATGAAGGGAGTCTGCTTTTAACTGAAATCTGCACTAACTCAATAGTTTTCCATCTTGTTGCCCATGTAAGAAGCAAATGTTTTTAGCACTAAACAATCTTCAGTAACACTAAAATGGCAACTCATTGATGACAGTTGCAAATATCAATAGTGATATTTGCAACTATGTCTTTAGAAATGTCACTGACATCCTGAAAAGTGTTGTTTTCAGGACACTTTTCAGTTGTCCTCTTCAAATGAAGGCTCAGCTTGGAGGTATTATTTGCTGTTTGATTCTGTAAAGGTTTTGCAAAACGGGCATTGGGAAATTTAGCGGTGTGATTCAAGCTGCATGACCACATTCAAACAAATAATTAGAGTAAGGCATTTGCAAACACAAAAAGGTTCAGCACAGATCAATTTGCTCTGCAACTGCAACATACCACGACATGTGGCAGAACTGCTCCATCTACAAAGAATTGTCAGGTTGCCACACCCCCTGACAAGGACTGGACCGCTCAATTTCCAGTTAGTCGACAAGCCGCAGGGTATGGCAAAGTCATAAAGCATCACTTGCGATGTTAGCCAAATTCCCCGTTACTCTTCTGATGTCTGCCAAGGCTTGCAGAACAGCCCCAGCAAGTTCAGGGTCAGTTTGTGCAAGTCATTCATTGGAGCTTAGCTGCTGAATACTGAATATGTTGCTTCATAAACCATTTAGAGTTTTACAGGTTTGAATTATTCACAGTTTTATTCTGATTAAAATTTTTAAGTATGAATGGATGATATTTGAATGGAATCAGAAATATGACATATTTGTACTTATATTGCAATATTTATATAAATATTTATATAAATCTGTTTGTATATTCAGTTCTGAGGATGCTATCGGTGATAAAGTTTTGTTATTACTTGAAACCCAAACTTAAAAAAAGAAGGGACATAATTTGATAAGCTTGTGTACATTTTTGTGGTTTAATCAGGCTTTTTTTCCTCATCTGAAAACACTTCACTAGTTATTAAAATAAAAGTAAATGCGCATTTCATTAACTTGCCAGCCATGTCCTCTGTTCCCCCTATCTGCCCTTCTTTCCCTCACATGATGACCCAACCTGACCTCCGCTCTGTCTTTCCAGTTGGTGCTTCCTGGCTCTGCGCCCTTTGAACCTCCCAAGACACTTGAGGCAGCTTTTCTGTGGGTTAGGAGCATGCTGCTATGATGGGCTGAATTTAGTAGTATAAGCTTTTTACATCTGTCTCTTATGCAAGCATACTCCAAACGAGATCCAGAGAGAAAACTTTGGGGCTAAAGACAAAGAATAAAAATATTCCAGTTAGTTTTTATTTAACTAAATTTGCAGTAGCTTGAGCTGAGTGAAGCGATCAAATAAGAGACAGTTCTGCAGCTGCTGTTCAACTTATGGCTTTTTGCCTATGGATCCCAGCAGACTTTGAGGGAAAACAAAGTAAGATTTAATTTGTCTTTATCAGTGGTGAATGAGCCATCATTTTATTTAGAGGAGGTCCTCTGTGGTAGTCTTCTCTATAATCACATTTCTTTTAGCAGAAAGCATCATCATCATACAGACTTTTATAAATCAGTATCCCAATTGAGACGGAAAATTTGACCAACAAGTCATGTTTTAATTTGTAGCCAGTAGGATTTTTGTTTTTATTTTATTTTAGAAAATTTGGGTATTCTTGTTAGCCTAAGGTTTGGATTCTTAGAAATCTGTCAGAGATATGCAGTAGTAAATTGCAGCAAACTGTGTGACATTGTTGCATACTTATGTTTCCTGGTACCCAAGGATGCAAAATGATATTTGCTGAGTTAATTAGAAACTCGGTTGGGTCAGTATCAGCTATAGCCACTTCAATAATTCAGCAAACTAAAGTAAGCAAATCTTAATCTGCACAGACAACTAATTTCTTTGCTAATAATATTATAAGCTATGCAAGCAATATTACCTTCACTTTATTGCTGTGATATTTGAGTAACATTTTGTGAATTTTGTTGAACATAGTTACACATATACTATATGTGTCAGTGACAGGGTATTTTGACATGTCCAAAAAAATGAGGGCCACCTTGATTAGCTCCTGATAAAACTGGTTTAGTGATACAGTATCACAAGTCTTAGCATTATATACAACATGAATACACAATAGAAAGCCAAATATGGACTCATAAATGCAATGTTATCACACCATGTTGCATAGCTACTCTTTGCGGGATAAAACTGCTACAGACTCTGTTTATTGCCAAAAATTTGGTATAAAATTTGGTCTCAAATTGTCAAAAAAATTCTAAACAGTATTAAAGATTGTAAACAATAACTATAGAGGTATGTACCGGTACTACTTATTTGCCATTTTCTGTGTCTTGTACCACAATACACTTTTCCTTAAGCAAATGCATCTAACACACATACAGTTGAAACAGCATATTTCATTGAGCAAAATTTCTTCACTCACCTTTCATTTATATTGACATTGAGAGTACAAAATGATACTCTCAATGCATCATTTTGTACACTGAGAGTACCTTTTTTTCCCTGTCTGACAATAAAACGAGTAGGCAGATAGTTTTAGGCCATTTGGATTACTTTGGTGACATATTTGTGCCCAAGCTTTAACTTAAAGATAAAGTCCTTTCCTTATGAAGGAATGTGTAGTGCACCAATCCCTCCTAGTGCCAAACGTTATGCTGACGCTTGTATTGAACAGTTGGGATTTTGCTGTTTTTTGCTTGAGTGTATTTGCAAAGAGAATCCTGGATTTTTAAATTACTTTGTGTAATTTTCTTCACTCAGTGGTCTTTCAGCCATTTTAATTTAAACAATGACAGTCTCTTCAGCCAGCATCTTGAGAAGATTTTCTTGTTTTTGCTTTGCAGTCCATACGCACATTTTACAAAAGCACATTCCTTACTGGGACACTGAAACTTTCTGCTATCTGAACGGTCAGATGGCTGGACATTATTACCATGTTAATACATTCATGTACCGGTTTGAATGTGGTATTGTCACACCTGCTATAAAATATTTCCACAGGTGTGTCTCAGGTTAAATGAAATGCTGTGAGTCAACCTCAGAAAATTGGCTTGTTTTTATGTACAAGCCAATAAAAACAAAATTTTTAAGCCTAATTTATGTAAATCATGAAATGTTTAATGTGACTGAATGTATGACAATGAGAACAAATATATATTGTGTTTTTGGTAAAGTATATGTAAGTCTCTGGTTTCAACTGTATGTGATGTTAATGATTTTAACTAGCCAGGATTGTGTCCATGTTTGTCATGTGGTTGTTCTGGGTGACAGTGACAAGCCAGGAGTCAACAGGATAATCCCAGTTAAAGCTTTCACCATCGTGAGGATCCTACTGCTGAGAGCCAGAAATAAACTCCAAAACCTTTCAGGTCTAATGCAGCTGAAGTTTCTCCACGTCCTTTTGACTCTGTAAAATTCACACATACATAATCACCGCAGTCCCTTTTAGCTGGTGCAGACCGACACATGTGCACACATGTCCTGCTCATCAGCAGGTGGGAACATGGCCATCTCTGGCATTAGGACATAAATGCATAGACACACACGTACACATTGTCTGCGTCATGTACACACGAGAGCATCACAGTGTGCATGTCATGTGTTTGTATTTTGATTCTAACATGAAAAGGCACTTCCACACCCATATATTACCTTCTAAAAATAAAGTTGTGACGTCAATAAGTTATTTCAGTTGGTCAGCTAACATTTCCCCCTCCCATCTCAAAACACACTCAATAACGGAACAACTTTCAGACTTCAAAATATAAAACTCTCTTTTAGCACACAAGCGGCACAGAGAATGCTTTTTATAAATAAATGCTCTTGAATGCGTAATTTTAGAACAGATGTTTTGTTGTTATTTCAGAGGTGATCTGTATTTTTGTATGAAGACGTTTTCTTTCTGCATTTATGTCACACTTCTTTTTTGTCTCCACAGAATTACATAAAGTATGTTAACAGCTATTAATATACTCTGTATGTTAAAAGAAAACATGATGTCCTCCTGCTGATTTACAATGAGGCTGAAGTGTGGAAACAAGTTTAGAATTGTTGCCTTGATAAGTATTCACATCACATATAACTCTCTGCAGTGAGGCTTAGAAATGAGTCATAGTCTAGAATGGTAGGAGGGCACATAAACAGGCTGACTTTTTATTACCACAAAAACAAATGTCTTCCATGACTGCAGATGCGCGCCGATAATTAGGAATGGATTAATTAAAGAAAATTTATACTGTGGCTCTGGCTCAGAATGTAAAACTTATTTCAGTGGTGGAGGGTTTGATGTACCAAACATAAATATCCATATTCACGTCATTCTAAAAACGTCATGAAATCTGAGCTCTGTAATGTTGATTTTTACACCGAGTTTTGCTAAACTTGATGCAACATACAACCTGTTTGCTTGGTTTTCTTATTTTATTCACACATTTTCGTCGGGTTAAATTGATTTCATCTGCCATTTTTGGTGAATTTCTTTGCCCGGCAAGAAGATATGTGGAGTTAAGATATTAACGCAGATTTGGAAGCACATTCTCAAGGAGAATTAGCTCCTCTTAATCGGGACTTAAGCAGGATTTGTGGCTTTTTAAGCAGTGAAATATTAATAAGTTATATACAAACTGATTTGTTTTAGAGATGAGCTGGAATAAATGCTAATAATTAATTATCTAGAAATACCCACATGTTGTAAGTGGCAATATTATTATTATTATTATTATTATTATTATTATTATTATTATTATTATTATTATTATGTCTCCCTCTTTAGTTAATTTCTGAAAGGCAATTTTATTTTTTTCGATGGGTTGGTCCAAATGGTTTTCCACTTGGACCCGCTTCCTTCGAGGATGTCTCCAGCCGGCACTCACTGAGAGCGTCTGTAATCAGAACTGTGAGTATATTAATAATAATAATAATAAGAAGAATAATAATGGAGGAAGTGGGTTGCGGTTTAAGAAAGAAATTCAAATGATTGATATAATCTTCTGTCTGAAGATTATATATTTGCAGCAGCCAAAGATATAATCTTCAGGCAGTATAATTACAGTGACATATAAACCCTGCTTTTGCTCTAGTTAGTCCCTGGATACAAATCTACACAATTTCCTTCACATGTATTTGTAACTTTGATAAAGATGTGCTCAAAAAAACTTTAATGTTTGCAAACTGTGTTGTTTTGACTCTTGACAGCCCAGATGGATGGATGGACCTGTGGCTGGATCAGTAATGGGCACAGAGCTCCACTTCGCATCAGATGTCAGCTAGGTGAAGGCGGGGTACTAGTTCGGGCTGGTATTATTAAAGATGTGCTAGTTGGACCTTTTCAGGTTGAAGAAGGACTCGAAATCAAATCCCAAACCTACTGCCAGTTTTTATAAGACACTTTCTTCCAGCAGTGGTTCAGGAAAAAGTCTCCATCTTTCAAGAAGATCATGATTTTTACGCAGGGTGATGCTCCATATCCTGCATCAAAGTCCTCCACTATGTGATTAGCCTGTAAAGGGCTTAAAGATGAAAAATACCGAAGTGGGTCTCATCCTCACAAGACCTAAACCCCATTGAGAACTTGTGGGCCCCTCTTAAACGGATGAAGGAAAACAGTACCCATCTCTGATCACTGTCTGGGAGGCTGTGGTTGCTGCTGCACAAAAAGTTAATTGTCAACAGATCAAGAAACTGGAAGGCTTATAACTGCTATTGAAAAGAAGGGCGGCTATATTGGTCACTGATTTATTTTTTTTTAAATGTCAGAAATGTTTGTCAATTTTGAGTTACATGTTCACTATTCTCACTTTAACGGATGACAATAAACAAGTGAGATGGAAAAATGTTCAGTTTTAATTCAATTGTGTAATAATTCTACACACTAATATTTGTCCACTAATCGTGCACATAGATATTGTCCAAAGAAAGCCAAAATCTCACTTTTACTTTCTTAAATACTTAGGTTTGAGAGGTTATTAACATTTTGGATTGACCAAGAGTGCTGTAGTTGTTCAACAATAAAATTAATCCTCAAAACTACAACTTGCATAATAACTGTGCACACAGTGTACTCATGTCAAATCCGAATCAGCCAAAGAACAATTGCTGTTAATTTAATAACTATGTTGTGAAAGTGCTTGTCTTTATAGTACTCTGTGTATTCAAAATAAATCTGATATTGCTAAAAGATAACAGAATATTTAGTTTTAAGGACATGTGCTCGTTAGCAACTACACTTCATGATCCATAATTGTCTTAAAGGCTGAAAAATGATTTTAAGAGGAAAGAGTTTAGTGATAGAGTGAGGAGAGACATAAATAAATGGTAGCACTGCGTTCAGACTGAGTGGCTCCAAAGATGACAAGATGAGTAGCATTGTAACTCCCTGGGAGCTAAATTTGAGAGGTGGACATTATTGAAAACTTACTGCAAGTAGGTCAAGACAGTGACACCATAATGAAGTCTTTGTTCACATTTTCGCATTTATCTGTCGAATTAAAAAAAATATGTTAAAAGGAGACTTTATTAATTCATTTGTTTTAGAAGATCACATAAAGCTGGATTATTTCTTTACTTGTTTATAGAAATCCACTTGTAATCCAAACAGTTATATCTTGTTTTGTTTTATTTACTATCATTATTGTCATTTTTCCCTGTGCAACGTTGTCAGCTGGAGGTTTATGATATGCTATCTGCCTTTGACAAGAGGTATTTAATCATAAATGGATCTTCCCTGGCTAAATAGAGGTCAAATAAAAATAGATAAATATGATTTTTTTTAGCCCCCAAATCCTAGAAAAGCAGAAGACAATGGATGTTTTTCTGTATTTTTCTGTGGTGGTTGTTGTCCTCAGTAAACCAAACTTTGTTCACAGTCACACAGGACAACAATCTTACACATACACACTCATACCTATGGGAAATTTCAGACCAAGTAACGTAACATTGATGTTTACAGACTGTGGGAGAAAGCTGGAGTAGCAGGTATAAACCCTCCGCAAATTCCATGCAGACAGAAGCGAGGCCAGATTTCAAGTCAGAATATGCACATTTTGAAAATGAAAAATAATACAAGCCTAACAAAACAAACTGAAGTGCTGTAAGCAAAGCTGTTGAGAATCATTTTTATAGCAGTTTAAAAGCTGGAATAATCCTTTCAACGGCAGAGACCAGAATGATAACCAAAACACCGCAGGCTGATGTTTATTACAAACTATTTAACCACTGCTTTTCTCAAATATCAATAAAGTTTCAGGATTCTCCTCAAGACTTTAAGGGCTCCAATTCATTCATTATTGTAGCAAAAAGCTATTTTGTTTGAAAAAAGATAAAACACAGGGATGTGATGAATATGAAGTGATTTTGTTGTATTCACCTCATTTATTATTCCTACACCGCTGGTAATTTAACCCACCCGAACGTGTTTTGGGACCTTTATTAGCAATGGGCCCCATGTTATTTTTTGATGCTATCATTTGAGAGATATTTAACTGGCTTTTATAAGAGAATTTATCTCCTTCCTCTGGGCCCAGGACATGACTATTTAATCAGAAACACAGTGGTGAGAAAGAGTTTGGGGAGGCCGCATGAGTTTGATTAACATTTCTAGTTCAACAATACTCTTTCACTACCTCAAATTTCATGCCCACACCTCATTTCACCTCCGCTGCCTGTGTGTTCCCGGCAATAAACCCTTAGAGCCTGAATCATACCTGAGTATGTGAGCTTCGGCACTTGGACCTGATTCCACTCACCGTCGCTTGCAGAAGCATCACTCATGAGAACAGAATGATTCACAGCACAACAAATCTGAGAATAAAAGAGTGATGCATTGGTCACTGAACAATGGGAAAAACAAAGTAGGAAAGCCTTAGAAACTTTGTTTTCCATTTAACTGCAAAGTACAGTAAAAATTGGATTCAGCTTTCTGCTGTCGATCCTTCTTTTATGTACTGGCAATTGACGACTTTAGGAGCACAGGTTTAAAAACAGGGATGATGAGAAACTAGGTTCATAGCCATGTTTAACAAATTATAAGATCCATTCCAACAAGGCATATTTGTAGAAAGTTTTGTTTCAAAGTACATTTTAATAACTTTTAATCCAGTATTTAACACACGTTTTTATAAAATCCACATTTCTGTTTTAAAACTGCTTTTATTTATTTATTTATGTTTTATGCATGTTTATTAGCTGTGAGCAGTAAATGAAGAGAAATGAAGACGTGAAAGCATCCATTTTGATCTCATTAACCTATGAAATGTGTTTCATCAGTGTATTGAGTTACTGAAATAAAGATTTCTAGATACTGTGATGGACTGCGATATTTCCAGGGTGTACCCCAACTCTCATTCATTGACAAGTGTGCTGGATAATAGATGGATTTTATTTAAATTTATCAAATATGACTGTATTTCACTAAACATATGAACAAAAGCACTTGTCTATTTTTAGATAGATGGTAATCACACGCACAACAGTCCAAGCCTCCCAAATCATCTTGCTTGACTAAATTTTCTAGCAAACATTTTTGCGATTTATATATATATATATATACATATATATATATATATATATATATATATATTTTTTTTTTACATGCTTTAACAACACCACACTGTAATGTATGGTTACCCGACATAATTGGTTTCCAACAAGATTGTTGTGAAAGACTCAGACCTTGACTAACCTGGATCCTCTAGGAAAGTGAAGAATAGGTGTTGTCCCTTTACTAGGGCCTGTTTTACCCACAGGACCATATGGGATAACTCTATACAGTAGAAACAAGGGATAACACAGAGAGTGGAAACTATGATAACAGATTGGGTGAATTTACACAAAGATATTCAACAATTAAATCTCACCATTGCAAGGAGATGATGGTTTGGTATATAATCCAAAACACAGTGGTTGGGTAAACGATCCAGTCAGCAACAGAGCAGGCAGTGAGTTCAAAGCAGATCCAATATCTGAGAGGCAATTGAGGTCCAAGCACATGGGGCTTCAGAGCTATAGGCAGAGAATCACAGGGCAGACAAGAGGCAAGCAAGGGTGATGACAGGAGGCAGGAAACAGGTCAGGTATACAATCAAGGACATAAAAACAATGTGTGGTTGATGGCAAACTCCTTTGCGCTGAATGACTGCAGAATAGAAGTACATAAAGATATAAACGTAGTAGTATAGGTATAAGCAATCAGCAAGTTTTTGAGCCCACCAGGTGTTTTCGGCAGTAAGTTTAATATATATATTTACTGACAACAACGCCACACACACACACACACACACACACACACACACACACACACACACACACACACACACACACACACACACACACACAC
>CAEFZX010012674.1:0-10226 GCA_903066825.1 Alfaro cultratus | reverse complement strand
TGTACAGAACAAAGTATTCAATGAGAATATTTCATTCATTCAGATCTAGGATGTGTTATTTGAGTGTTCCCTTTATTTTTTTGAGCAGTGTATATATATATATATATGTAGTTTCTCTATTATTTTATTTTCTTTTTTTAAAGGTCATCCTCACTGATTTAGTTAGGACATCCTATCTTCTAATACAGGGGTGGGCAACTCCAGGCCTGGAGGGCCGGTCTCCTGCAACTTTTAGATGTGTTTCTACTTCATCACACTTGAGTCAAATAATGAGGTTATTAGCAGAACTCTGGAGAACCTTACTGCACTTAGGAGGTGTTTCAGCTATTTGATTCAGCTGTGTTGGACCAGGGAGACATCTAAAAATTGCAGGACATTGGCCCTCGAGGACCAGGATTTCCCACCCCTGCGTAGCCTTAGACTCTTCAGCAGAATTAACTTTGGTTGCACACATCTGGTGCCAGTCTATGCCTCAGTATAGACTGGTACGGAAATTTTTTCCAACTACACCATCACAATCAGATCAATATCCGGGCTTTGACTTGGCCCTGAACTTTGCATTTCCTAATTCTACATCCATCCATTTTCTAACACCGTGTGTCCCTAGTGTTAGAAGGGACACCAGCACCCCTCCTGACCCCATTAGGGTGTCTATCTCCAGGTACCTTCCGGGCGAGAGGCAGGGTTCACCCTGGACAGGTAGCCAGTCTGTCGCAGTTCCTAATTCTCACCCTGTCTAATCAATGTTTGCTGAATAATCTCTAAGGTTTACACTCCAACCACTAGGTGTCACTATTGTACTTTACATCTCTGAAATCGACGAGTTGAAATTAAATGCGCTGACAGTGGTTTGCTAAATTTGACCAAGAAAAAGTGGTGTTGTGATCACTAGAACCTCCTCTAAAAACGTGTGAAATTCATCACATGACCCAGACTGGCAAAAACATTGATAAATAAAACAGGAGAGAGACAGAAATGCAGTCAAACTGCTTTAATGCAGCATAGTCAACACACCTATCTGCTCACAGCAGAGAACAGAAGCCTTCTGTCATTAAACAGAAGGCTTAATGACCTTTTGTTCTCTGTAAATGGGTTTCTGATTCATATCATATTTCTTCTCATTAAGTCAACCACTGTACAGTACTGTAGGATTAAAACAAAAGGGTGTATTTGTATTCTGCCCAGTATTCTGCTCTAACTTCTATGTATTCAGTACCTTTAATGTACAATGTCTGCTAAAGTTTTCATGACTTTTGGACTTTTTCCCCTTATGTTGTGGGGACACCTTTCTACAGTAAGGAGGGGCCAAGAGGGTCAAAGTTGGTATGAAGCTAAATGCTAAATGCAATCCTGGCAACAAAATCTGTTTAAAGGCCGCAAAGACTTGGGATTATGATGCTCCTTGATCAACGACCCTCATCATAGAGCCAGGGGAAGAATGGGATGGTTTCAATGAAAGAATATTGATGTGCTCCAATGACCCAGTCAAAGTTCAGATCTCGATTCAATCAGGAATTTATGTCAAAATGAAAGTAGCTTTTTACAGACACTCTTGAGTTCGATTGAAATCTGTTTCGAAAAAAACAAGGCAGAAATGTTTGTGTTTAGATGTGCGAAGCTGGTCGAGGTATAGCCTACCCCAAAAGAGTTGCAACTGTACTTGGTTCACAATTAAGTGCCATAAACTATTTTAAAAAATAAAAGCATTTTGTAAAGTACTCTGTTATCCATGATATGGTGAGATGTATCACTTAAATTCTCAAACTAAATTATAACACATCATCTGTTCACATCCAGCACAGAAATTTGGCACATTTCCCAGAACCTCCAGCTTCTCAGATTAAACCTCTTAAACCTCTGGGCAGGGATTTAGTTCAACTTAATGTAGGTATTGTTCTGACTCTTCTTTTATACCACTGGCCAACATTTTTTATATATATAATTTCACAGCTCAGTTGTATTACATTGCAAGAACTTTTACAGCAAAGGTTTTACACGTAAAATGTAATATCTAAATGACTGTACTCAGCTGATCCACACATACTTGTTCCTAGTTGTAAATCATACCTTTGCTAACAATTGTATGGCATTAAAAACAAGATACACAAATATTGCACAAAGTGGGAAGCTGTCAGTTTCTCATGGTAAATAAAGCATTAAAAACCTGATTCTAAAGTGAATTTTTAATACAAACAAACCCTGTGTAGTTTGTTTTCTATGTGACATGTGGGATTGAGTAATATCCTGTTTCCAGCAGATTCCCAGCTGTGCTTCGTGGTCCCTACGCCACTCCTTTGTCCTGTCATTTTTCTTTGACATTCCACAATCTGAAAACATGGCCCAGTCAGCAACTCCAGAAAGGAAATTACTTATTGTAATTGTGTTGGCCCCACTCCAGTTTACTCCTTAAAAAAAATAAATAAAAAATCAAACTTAAAATCTTCCAGTTAAACTAAATTTAATATTTGACAAAGATATAATCTCCATAGGGAAAATAAGTTAAACCATTTATTTAATTAATTTATTAAAGGAAATAAGCTGTCCAGACCAGTCAAATCCTGTGTAAGTAATACTCTTTTGATTTGAACTTACCACACAGGTCTGATTACTCTACACAATCAATAAATCACTTAAACGGAGCCTGTCTAAGAACGTGAAGTAGGTCAAAATAGATAATTAAGCCCTGATCCACAGAAATTCAACAACAGGTGAGAAACAGAGCCAATGTAGAAGGTTACCACTTCTTCTGCTTTAATGACTCACTGTGAGGGACAACATTGACAAACTGAGGAAACACAGGAGGCTATTGAACTGTCCTAGGAGTGGCAAACCAAAATTGTTCCAACAGAGCACCAAAGACTCATCCAGGAGGCAAAAAAACACATGTAAAAGCCTGCAGACCTCACTTACCTGAGTTAAGGTCAGTGCAATAAGATGGAGACAGGGCCTCCATATGAGTCAACTGCTGACTCGTGTCACATTTGGTTAAAATGTAACCAGCTTAGTCAACTCAGTGTACAATATTAAGTTTAAATACTATTTTAAAAAGTAGAAATGTGTCTTAAATGGATTAAGTGCAGTGCTAAATCCTGAAGAGACTGACTTCCCAATATATATTAGTAACTTATCTCTGATTGCTTTTGTGGAACCCATTGAAAGATAAGTTAAACCAGAATATTCTTGTTTGATCCCTCATTTTAACTTTGAATGAAAAATTATATACTGTAATGTAGTTAGCTAGTTAGCTAGTTAGTTAGTTAGTTAGTTAGTTAGTTAGTTAGTTAGTTAGTTAGTTTGTTTGTTTGTTTGTTTGTTTGTTTGTTTGTTTTAAACGTTTTCTTTGGTTTCAAAGGCATATTAAATAAATATGATTGTCCAGCTCCAGTTGAGACGTTTTTAGGAAGCAAAATTGACTAAGTTCCTTATACATGTAATCAACATAATATTATATTACAATATAAGATAATAAGGTAATTCAATTGGGTGTACCTCAGATGGTGTGGGTCCAAGTCTATATCGGTTTCATTTTTCAATCTGTGTAATCTTTTGAACAAATAGACCCTTAAACCTCCTAGAGTGATTCATACTACTGATATATCTTATTCTTGCACATCACGGTACCATTGAATGGCTTCCCAGATTGTTATCAGGACGTGACATTGCATTATGGAGGGAGGTGTCCTTAATTACCCTGTGAACATCATAATGTCAACAGCAGCCTTCCTGGACCGTTGCAACACAAGCAGGATGACTAACTCCATATTATATCCCGCACTCTACATTCATGGAGGGATCATAATGTGTTGAAGATTGTATTGTCCAAGTTATAAGATTACTTTGGAAAGAAGGGTGTGTAGAGAAATATGACGAAATGGTTGAATCAGAAAAAAAATTTGACCCGCTGCCAGGTTGGGATTACAGGAGTGATGTGAACAGACACGCCTTCAAGCGAAGAATTGCTTTTCCATTTGCTGTGATTTGGTGGAAATTTTGAGAAATCTCAGAATAAACCAAAAAAGACCTCATTTCTGACTCATATTTGAGATTTTCTCTCTCTCTCTCTCTGAGGTTTTTACTGATCTGGTTGAAAGAATTCCCTTCCATTGCTAACAGGTTACACACAAACATGGTAAAGATATTGTCCAGGAGACAAGTTTGCAAACTGAGTCAGCAGCTGCCTTTTTCAGTGACTCAACCCATCCACCTCCAAGCCTTTTCGCCCTGCCCTCCCTCAGCCCTCCTTCACACACAGGCAGGCCATTAATATGTTTAACACGAGCTCTAACCCCACTACATCATCACTTCCTCCTACTTTGTAAAGTCTTCCAATACACACAAGCAGAAAGTGAAGGTCTTCCAATTCAGTGAACAGGCTTTTTGGATTATTGCTGCTTTTTCACTGCTCCCCCTTTTTTTTTTTTTTTTTGCCTAAAGCAACATTTTTTCCCATTGATGAAAAAGCCTAATAACAGGTTGTGACGAATGAGGTGGTGATTTATCTGCGGAGCTGCTTATCCTATAATCTTCCAAACAGTTTGCTTCATGAAACAGTCACCCGTTGCCAGGAAGATGCATCTCCCACCCCCCGCCCCCTTCTGACCTGATTTTCCTTTCCTTCTGGCTGCTTCCAGGCAGCGATTTCCACTCAACGTCACAGTTCCTCTGTGTGAGAGAGCCACCCGTGAACGAGGAAGTGGAATAGGAAAGAATAGAGGGGAGCAGTAAACTGTAAAACATGGAACAGTCTGGCTCAGGCTGTGACTCAACAGGAAGCGGCAGAGCTGGAGTAAGTGAGGTGAGAGACGGAAAGGGGAGGAGGAGGGCTGGAGTGGGAGAAGAGTAAGAGTGGGAGTGGGAGAAGAAAGGAGAAGGAGTTTGGAAGATTCTCTGTGTCATGCTTGAAGACTTTGGGTTATTGAGTGCTGTGCTGACCAGTCTTTTTCTAAAGAAATCAGTGGGCTTTTACCATACCATGTACCAATCATGACACAGACACGCTGTAAATGAACATCAAGCAAAGACATTATCATGCATGACTAGTTTCTGCTGTCCTGAAGTAGACTTTACGTGTCTTGTCTGATTCAACCAGACTTTGCTCTGAGGACACAATGTCAGAACTGCAAATGTTTCAAATATTGACTTTTGTCTCATTCCATGTACTCTGACAGGAACAAGTTCAAAACACAGCCGGATGAGCTGCCAGCCAAATAAACAACATCTTACTTAGGAAAAGAGGTGAAAGACCAAGAAAGTCCAAATTACAATCTAGGTTCATTTTATTTTATTTCCTGGGTCTGTGGACAAGTTTTGTTTATCGGGTTTAGAGTTCAGATGGCCTGAGGGATTCCTGAGCCTTTAGTTTTAAATTTCAGGTAATGAGATGATCTTTTCATGCTGTACTCTGATGTCCATTTTACCTTCTGCGAATTACAACAACAAAGTACAAAGTATTTTAAAATGATTTAAAACATAATCAGTTTTTACTGAAGTTTCAGTTTCTGACATATCTATGAGCTCAGAAAACATGTCCCTTTTGATCAGAGCCATCTTTAAAAAAATCGTTTTTTATGTACACACATTCTGTAACTTAAAATGTGACAGAATGGACCTGTGTGAAAGTTGTGGTCAAGATTTGACTAACGTCTCCTTACAGCCATGCAAAACTTGGTGAATTTCAACTTTAGGTCAAACAAAACAAACAAGAAAAAGGTGTGCATCATTCCTGCTGGAGGAAAAGAAAATGTCAAAATTAACAAGCAAAAAAATCACTTAACCTCATATTTAATTTGTGTTGCGCAATGAGAGACATTTCATAAATCAGTAAATAGTTCTGATGTGATCTGCGTAGGAGAGTGTGTGGGTGGACTCGGTGCAACAGGACAAAAAAAAATCAATTGGCATTGATTTTTTTTTTTTTTTCTCCGAAGAGTTTTTGCAGCGCTAGTGGCTCGTATTTTTTGTGACAGTAGGTTGACAGGAAGGGGGGAAGACATGCGGCAAGGGTTGCCAGGACCGGGAGTCAAGCCCGCGACGTCCGCGCCGAGGACTAGGGCCTCCAGGCGTGGGGCGTGCTAAACCCCTGCGCCACCACAGCACACCCCTCAATTGGCATTGTTGATGCTGGCTTGTTTTTGAAGCCTTCTTGTCATAGTTGACCGGTTGTGTTTATGCTTCCTTACGCAGACAGAAGCTGAAGAACAGCACAGAAAGCCGCTTTCCTGGAAAAAACTGGAAAGTTGATTTGTTAATCTGGACCAAACAAAGCTTCAGACTTTGAACCATCAGTATAAATAAATCCCAAATATGGAGCTGGATCAAAGCACCCCTTAAAAGTGTTGGAGAAGCATCAAATTAAACCCTATGATCATCCCTGCTCCATTGCAAAAGCACTCTACGTACGCCCATATAAGATCATATAATGACTGAGGATCTAAACCTGTATATGCAATGTAAATCATAAATCTACACAATGCATTCACCACATGCTGTTTGGAAATCTGGGTAGCCAATCACCCACTGTCCCAGATGATGTGTTTGCTCAAAGAAAGACTCATAGTTTTTCAATAAATTTGACTGATTTCATGTTGAGCAATGATATGCGTGGTTGGACCTGTGACCTCAGTGTGACAGTGGTGAAACTGCTCCGTTTTTTTCCCATTGGAGCCCCAAAGCTTCTCAAACACATTTTGTCACCTCAGTGTGTTTGAGGTTTTCTGCTGGTTTCCACTGACTAGAGCACTTTCTTTCCTCTATATGACTTTGGCCAAACTCCAAGGAGGAGTTTTGTGCAACAATGGTTGTCTTCTGGCAAAGTACAACTCGAAAGTCCCAAATAATAGCTGTCCTGTTCTGTTCTCACACCTGAGCTGTAGGTTTCAGCAGATCCTCCAGAGCAGTTTCTGCTTCTCCAAGAGATGCTCTCCTTGTCCCGCCAGTCAGTTTAAGGAGATAGTCTCGTCTTGGTGAGTTTGAGACCTCCAAAACGTCCTCCCTGATCTGTTGGCTGTGTTCCTTTGTCGTTATTGTTGCTGTTTCTTCACTGATGTTTTCTTTTTTGTTTTTTTTTAACAAACTTTCACATCGAACCCCAATAAACTACATTGAGGATGGTGGTTGTAAAATGACCACAAAACAAAAACAAAAAGTCAAAGGATATATATACTATTGCATTCCTCTGCACGCATTTGTCTTCTTAAATTAAAAAAAGCATTCATCCTTTAAAAATGTGCACAGTTATTTCTCAAATGTCATCACGTAAAGATGATTTTGAATGTTTTCCACTTTGACCGGTGGCCTCCGTGTGCGCATGTGGTGACCCTGGATTCTAAAAGCTGTGGGAGTCGTTGTTGGGGTGAGCCAACCTCTCAGAGCAGAGGTCAAATCATTTCCTGCTCTCACAGATCTCTGTCTCTCACAGCTGTCAGTGCTGTAAGAAGCCCACCTTCCACATCTGTAGCACCTCCCACCTCCGCATGTATTATTATTCAATCCCCCTCTTTTAAGGACCAGTTTGACCAAAGATATTGATGAACATTTTAAAAAAGATAATAACATAAATTATAAGATCGGATTTCCCTGCAAGAAAGAGAGGATGAAATTCTTTTTTACATCTGGTCAGAAAATAAACAATGTCTTGAGGTGGAACAGGAGATGAAGGAAGGAGGTGTTAACATGTGTTTTCTATGGTAAATATGTCTGTGTAGGTGGATCTGCCGACATGGTGACACAGGGAATTCTCTTATGGAGGAACCAGCTGTGCATAAACATGCAATAGTAATTAGAAGCAGCACCACAGCCTGGAGACAGACATGCCTGGTGCTGCTTTCAAAGTCACGGTCAACCTGTCCTCTGTCTGAGTTTCACATTCTTTTGAATCCTATTGCTCTTAGCCCCGATAAATCTGTTAGTGGTCGCTGCAACTAAAGTGTGACACACGACAGCTTTGTTTACGTGACACGCGCATTAGTAAAACGTGAAAAATGCTTCATTTACAACAGCTGCAGGTTTAAATAGCTAAAATTCCTATCCATTGAGTTGACGTTTACAGCACTTACGCACACATAGTTGTCGAATTCTGATGGATGCGACATCTACAAGGAGAAATGCTTATGAAACTCTTGCTTCTAATTAGCTGCAGCTCTTTGTTGCAACCCACCGCTTCCTGCAGCGCGACACGCTCTAGTTCCCATTTCTCTCTCTTTTTTTCCCCCCAGCGAAACGCCTAGGATTTTATGTTATTATGAGTGATTTGAAACACACTCCCTCTCATTGCCTGTTCTCTGCGGTCTAATCGTTATACGGTTGGGGTTTGACAAGCTGGAGGAGGCGGGCAGGAAGAAAATCAGGCTCCTCAGATGTCTGAGTGGGTTTCAGACCACAACCTTTGACCTTCTTCTGTGAGTAGACAGCTCAGTTTCTGAAGAACCGTCGGCTGTCGGGAGGAAGAGAGGGGAATGAGCTGACAAATGATGCTAGGGTTCTGTTTGCTGGACAGAGGCAAGAATCGACAAAAAACTTGAACTGTGTTAAAGAAAAATAAAATGGTAAAATTGCAATTCTGGTCACAGTTGATGGGAGGGTGGATGGAGCTACAAACAGGGCAGGAAGAAACTTGACTTGAGGCTGAAAATACGCTCAAACAGCCACAGCTACAATGTAAGATTAGTTCAAAGCATGTTCTCGTGTTAGAATGGCCTAGTCAAAGTCTACCCCAAATTCAGTTGACAATCTGTTGTAAGAATTAAAAAATGAATATTTTCACAGAAACTCCGAAAACAATCTGACTCAGATTGAGTCACTTTACAAATTAGATTATGAATAAATGTTGTTCTCCAGATGTGCAACGCTCTTAAAGTCTTTCCCCCAGAAGACATACACCTGTCATTATGAACAGTCTTACAAAATAGTTTATACTGTTCAAAAAATGTATATAAAAATGCATTTTTTTGTGATCTCTTATTTGTAAATAAATATACAAATAATAAAGCTTCTCTGTCTGCTTCACAGTTATGTGCTGCTACTGTGTGTTGCTCTGTCCCATTAATTAAGCATAAAGATATAGGTCTTCAGCAAGATGCTTCTTTGAATACGAGTAAATGAAAACCCATTTAAAATATGGCATTTAAAGAATCCCACTGAGCAAATGTTTTTCATTATGAGCTGTATTTGGTGTGTTCTTTTTTTAAAAATTATTTATTTATTATTTTATTTTTTTTTATGAATGGTG
This sequence comes from Alfaro cultratus, assembly GCA_903066825.1. Taxonomy (NCBI): domain Eukaryota; kingdom Metazoa; phylum Chordata; class Actinopteri; order Cyprinodontiformes; family Poeciliidae; genus Alfaro; species Alfaro cultratus. Next base: position 1,000 of record CAEFZX010012674.1, on the reverse strand, counting down.
GAATGTTTCATGTTCAGGGAGATTTTTTCCCCTTTAAGGCAGCAATGGGTGGAGCCACAGTAACGCGCACAGGGTGTTGGATCCATTTATAAGGAGTTATGGAAAACTGCGTCACTCTGACCAAATCGGTTTCACCTCCCTGCCTTGTTGACAGAGGAAGGATGTTGCACATGGCTCGGTTCTGATGGGACTCCGGCTCACAACAGCTACACTTTTGATTCTGAACGCCCTGGAGAAGCAAGGACCGATCAATACGCGTTCACGTCATGGAGACATAGTCGGGATTTATTTCTGGTAAGAGTTTTCAGGTTTTGCCGAGTGCTTTACCGCTGATAAACTGGGACTTATAGTTGAATAAAAGGGTGACTGGAAATTACATAGGCTTGTGTATAATATAAAAGAACGCGTTGTCTTCTTGAACTAGTTTACGCTGTGAATTTAGGGAGCCCCTTTGCTCACTGGAATTTAATTTAGAAAACATCCTCTGTTCAAAAATAGTTTTTAATGAATTTAGAGCCCTTATATAAAGCTGCAGTTCAAATTATGCTCTTTTTAATGGGTCGAAAACGCTGATAACCCACATAGATTAGGTTATTTGTCCTGAGAGACTCTCAGCTGTCCTGCTGTCCCGCTACTGGATTACTGACAGATTTGAACGGCAACCAATTATCTTTGGGCCCGGCAGAGGGCGCTGAAGAGATCCGCCTTGCAAAACCATATTATATCGGTATTAATGTATATTTACCGATATAATATGGCTGTGCAAAACTATTCCCATAAACTGTTCAGATACAGTTTTATATTTTCTCACGTTACAGTTACAGTCACAAACTCTATCTCATTGATAGACCAACACATTAAGTTTTTCAAAAACGTTTTTAAGTTAAGTTTCCCAGAAAAATATCTATCTATCTATCTATCTTTCTATCTATCTATCTATCTATCTATCTATCTATCTATCTATCTATCTATCTATCTATCTATCTATCTATCTATCTAT
>CAEFZX010012673.1:0-14230 GCA_903066825.1 Alfaro cultratus | reverse complement strand
GACCACTACCTGGTGGTGAGTTGGCTCCGGTGGTGGGGGAGGATGCCGGTCAGACCTGGCAGGCCCAAACGTGTTGTAAGGGTCTGCTGGGAACGTCTGGTGGAATCCCCTGTGAGACGGAGCTTTAACTCCCATCGCTGGCAGAACTTCGAACACATTCCAGGGGAGGTGGGGGACATTGAGTCTGAGTGGACCATGTTCCGTGCCTCCATTGTCGAGGCGGCTCACCGGAGCTGTGACCGCAAGGTTGTCGGTGCCTGTCACTGCGGCAACCCTCGAACCTGTTGGTGGACACCTTCAGTGAGGGATGCTGTCAGGCTGAAGAAGGAGTCCTATCGGGCCTTTTTGGCCTGTGGGACTCCAGAAGCAGCTGTTGGGTATCGGCGGGCGAAGCGGCATGCGGCTCGGGTGGTTGCTGAGGCAAAAACTCGGGTGTGGGAGGAGTTTGGAGAGACCATGGAGAAAGACTTCCACACGGTTTCGAGGCAATTCTGGTCCACCATCCAGCATCTCCTGGATTGGCAGACTGGGGTGGTGGTTCCTCTGTTCAAAAAGGGGGACCGGAGGGTGTGCTCCAATTACAGGGGGGGCACACTCTTAAGCCTCCCTGGCAAGGTCTATTCAGGGGTCCCGGACAGGAGGGTCCGTCAGATAGTTGAACCTCGGATTCAGGAAGAGCAGTGTGGTTTTATTGGCTTCATCAGGACGTGATCTGCAGCTCTCACTGCAGCGGTTCGCAGCCGAGTGTGAAGCAGCCGGGATGAGAATCAGTGCCTCCAAATCCGAGGCCATGGTCTTGAGCTGGAAACGGGTAGAGTGCCTTCTCCAGGTCGGGGGGATGTCCTGCCTCAAGCGGAGGAGTTCAAGTATCTTGGGATCTTGTTCATGAATGAGGGAAGAAGGGAGCAGGAGATCAACAGGCGGATTGGCGCAGCGTCTGCCGTGAAGCGGGCGCTGTACCGGTCCGTCGTGGTGAAGAGAGAGCTGAGCCAAAAAGCGAAGCTCTCAATTTACTGGTCGATCTACGTTCCCACCCTCATCTATGGTCATGAGCTTTGGGTCATGACCGAAAGAACGAGATCGCGGATACAAGCGGCCGAAATGCGTTTTCTCCGTAGGGTGGCTGGGCTCTCCCTTAGAGATAGGGTGAGAAGCTCAGTCATCCGGGAGAGACTCAGAGTAGAGCCGCTGCTCCTTCACATCAAGAGGAGCCAGTTGAGGCTCCTCTCGATGGTCAGGATGCCTCCTGGATGCCTCCCTGGTGAGGTGTTTCAGGCACGTCCCACCAGGAGGAGGCCCCGGGGAAGACCCAGGACACGCTGGAGGGACGATGTCTCTCGGCTGGCCTGAGAAAGTCTTGGGGTTCCCCCAGAGGAGCTGGAAGAAGAGGCTGGGGAGGGAAGTCTGGGTCTCCCTTCTGAAGCTGTTACGCCTGCGACCCGACCCCGGATAAGAAGAAGACGATGGATGGATGGATGGATGGATGGATGGATGGATGGATGGATGGATGGATGGATGGATGGATGGATGGATGGATGGACAGTTAATTTGGAGATTATAAAGCTATATTTTCATTTTCATCTTAAATTATTTTTACAATGCATTTAATTTATTTATTTTAATTATATTTATTTTTGAGAACATAATTTAACTTGACCAATTTTCAGATTCTCCCCAGTTCTGAGTCTTAAGTTATCTTGATGGCACAAAGCATATTTTATATATTTACAGCCACTGTAGATATAAAAAGGACATTTCCACCAAAAACCTTAAACATTTTTTTTTTTTTAGAAAAAACAAAAAACAAACTCAGTCAAAAACTTTCTAGAAAAACAATGTCAGCATTTTAAATGTTAAATATTTTCAACTTTTCAAATATAAATGTTTTTTCTAGAACTTTTCATCTCAGAATGTCTGAGTTTTTTGGTAGAAATATACTTTATTCCTTTATTCCGTCTGCAGTGGCTCTAATGCTCCGTGGTTTGAACATGAGCCTCTACTCTTCCTCCTGTTGCAGTTTGATCCATTCCATGAATTTCTGGCCTGTTCAGATGTTGTTCTATGTGCAGGTTTGATACAAATGATACATAAAACACTTTGTGATTGTCACATTACTACAAGTTATTCCTGCGGTTCACATAAAGCTGCGTGACCAGGTGGGTGGCTTTAAACTCTTACCTTGACGTGAAGCTGATTCCACACAAGTGGTTGATGTAAATGTCCATCCAGGTCAGCCTGTGTCCAGTTTGAGAGAAAGGAGGCGCAGCGCTGTCATCGGTCCACTTCCCTGGCTTCAAATGCTTAAACTAGAAACTTATCTTTTAGGAATAAGTTTGCTCCGCCAGTCAACACACAGCACATTATCAGTGATAATGTGCTGTGTGCTGCAGACTTTCTGCCCAGGTCCCTCTTGAAAATAAGATCCAGATCTCAACGGTGTTTACCTGGTTAAATAATAATAATAATAATAATAATAATAATAATAATAATAATAATTACCTTAGCAACTATTTTTTAGACTCCTATTCTTCCAACCCAGAAAATGAATTAGACCTGAGGATATTTACTTATACTAATCTACAAACCCTGAATAGGAGTATCTAGTTTATTTACTTTGGATCAACATTATTAGCTTTTTCTTCTTTTGCTTTGTTATTTTGTTTTTATTTCCTTTTAATTCATGTAAAGCCCTTTGTATTGCCTTGTTGCTGAAAATGTGCTATAAAAATAAAACTACCTTTTACCTTTATCACAGCTGTGGATCATAGCTCTAATTTAATAATACCTACATTTCCAAGTTTCATTAAATTACCAGAATTATTGTACCGCTGCAGCGCAGCTATGGATGGCATGTAAAAGTCTTTTTGCCTCCCAGCGTTGTTTGCGTGATTTCCGTACATTTATATAAATCGGATTAAGTCAGTGCCTCATTTATATATATACGCACACACACTATAAGCCAGTACTTTTTCCCACATTTTGAACCATGCGGCTTGTTACCCAGTGCAGCTTTCTGTGGATTAATCTTCAGCCACCAGGGGGCGCTCTTCAGCAGGAAGTGAATCATTGGAAGTCAAAATTCTAAATCAAAGAAAAAAGTGCTGATTTTCATTTAGAACAAGCACATGCTAGCAGGAGGCTCAAGTGAGAAATGTTTTCAAACTCAAACCCCTCATTATGAAAATTACATAAAGCTCATTTGACGCAGCTTTTAAGTTGAAGTTCTCGATCTGGCAGGAAGGAAGCAGAGCCGCTGCAGGTAAACTCAGTGTGAACGAATCCATGGTTCGGCGTTGGAGACGGAGGGCTGCATTCTTAATACATCCAGCAGATTTACTAAAGACGAGAGAGGTGGAGATACCACCGGCTTATATATGGACGTTTTCAGTTTTTCAAAAAAAACTTTGTAGGTGCGGCTCTATAGTCCGGAAAATACGCTTTATAAATATAAAATCCATCTTTAATGTTTGAGAGCTGTTCCTGACTCAGGGAAATTGTAAACTTCATGAATGGATGAAGTATTTATGAACATATTTAAAATCTAAAAAACACAAAATCAACAAATTAAATGATTACATCAGACGATTATCTGTTAATAATCACTTATTTAATTCATGGACTAATAAAGTGAAGATACAAGAAGAAACATCAAATGTAACAGAGCCTGAACCTCAGAAGGTCCCATTCAGACACACAGAGCCCCGCCCAGTAAAGTCGCCCTCTGGCCAGACTGGCTGCTGGTCACACTGGTTTCCTGACCTTAACCAGTCAGAAAAACTATCATTCTGAGACACTAAAGTGGCTCAGACTCATCTCTGAGTCGTCACGGCTTCTTGACGTTAAAGGAGTTTTATAAAAGATTGTAATGATTTTAAACCTCGTTTACAACCCAGATGTGAACTAACCCATCTTCCTTCAGTATCTGGCAGGAGAAAAGTTAATCTAGCGTCTAAATATTCATCATAACAGCTTAATAATTATAAATGGTGCACTTGGACAATCTCAGGACTGTTGTGGAAAGAGAAAGTTCATAAATTCAATTCTTTTACAGATATTTTGAGTCTAGTGGCCTTTACTGAACCGTTGATGGACAGGAAACAGAGGAGACACAGAGACCGGGAATTGAACCTAGGACAACTACGCTAACGACTGCAGCTGCTGCGCTTTACTAACTGAACAACGCAGCACCATGTTTCTTAGTATTTTCTAAACTGAACTGACTTTTAGCTGTTAATATAAATAGTCTTTATCTTGAAGTTTTCAGATCATCTCTAGGTTCAGTTCTTCACACATCAGTCCACCTTAATCTGACTGATCAACCACACAGCTTAGATCCTCACCTGTGTGAGTCTTCATGTGGCGAGCCAAGTCATTACTCTGTCTGAAAGGCTTGTCACATAATGCACAGCTATACGGTTTCTCTCCTGTGTGGGTTCTAAGGTGACGGGTCAGATCGTTTCTCTGTCTGAAGGATTTGCTGCATAGCTGACAGGGATAAGGCTTCTCTCCGGTGTGGGTCATCATGTGATACCTCAAGGTTGTTTTCTGGACAAAACCTTTACCGCAAGCCAGACACTGGAAAGGTTTCTCTCCTGTGTGAGTTCTATGATGACGGGTCAAATCGTTCCTCTGCCTGAAAGACTTATCACACACTTCACAAGCATATGACTTCTCTCCAGTGTGAGTCCTCATGTGTCTGGACATGCTGCTGCAGTCACTGAATGATTTACCACACACGTTACAGCAACACGGCTTCTCACCTGTGTGGGTTCTCAAGTGAACGGTCAAATGCCCGCCAAAGCGGAAAAGCTTCCCACACACTTTGCAGATGTACGGTTTCTCCCCAGTGTGAGTCCTCATATGTCTGAGCATGCTGCTGTACTCACTGAAGCTTTTACCACACACTGAACACGAAGATGGCTTCTCCCCTGTGTGAGTTCTCATGTGACGTGTCAGGTCACCATTTTGTCTGAAAGATTTGTCACACAATTCACAATTAAACGGTTTTTCTCCTGTGTGAGTCCTCAGGTGACGCACAAAGTCACAACTCCGCCTGAAAGATTTATCACATGACTCACAGGAATACGTCTTACTGCCTGCGTGAACTCTCAGGTGACGACTCAGCTTAGACTGCTTGTTAAAGGCTCTCCCACAGGTCACACATGAGAAAGGTTTCTCAGCCATGTGCGTCCTCCTGTGGCGAGTGAAGTCACTGCTGTGTCCAAAAGATTTCTGACACACCTCACACTGATACGGTTTCTCACCTGTGTGAGTCCTAAGGTGGCAAGTCAAATCACTCCTCTGTATGAAGGATTTACCACAAAATTCACAGCTGTGTGGCCTCTCTCCTGTGTGCGTTCTCATGTGGTAACTTAAGGTGGTTTTCTGGATGAAACCTTTACTGCACACTGGACATTGGAAGGGCTTCTCGCCGGTGTGGGTTTTCATGTGCAGAGTCAAGTCCGGCTGCCTGAGGAAACTTTTCCCACAAGACTGACATGAAAACGGCTTCTCACCTGTGTGAGTCCTCAGGTGAGCAATCAAGTACCTGTGCTGCCTGAAACTTTTACCACACACATCACAGGACACATCTGTCTTACATCTCTTGGACTTTGAGTTGTCCTCATGACTCCTGGACGTCCAACATCTCTCAGGTGGGTTCTGGTCTGTCTGGGATCTGAATGTGTTTTGGGCTTCAGCAGAGAACTGGTTCTGGTTTGGTTCTGGGTCCATGGTGTCATGGACTGGTATCATGAAGGTTTCTGTCTCCTCCTTCACTACAACCTGCTGATAGCAGCAGATGTCCTCCAGCTCCTCCTTCATCTCCATCGTCTGCTCCGGTTCCGGATCCATATGGACTATTCCCAGGCCAGCAGGGCTCACCACAGAGCTGCTGCTCTCCTGCTTCACTACAAGCAACCCTTCATCCTCTTCTTCCTCACTGAGTTGAGCTTCTGGTTCCTTCTTGGTCTCCCTCATCTGCTGTGGTTCTGGTTCCTCCTGTTCCTTAGTCATCTCTGGTCATCTGGGATCTTTGGGTCAACAGTAGAGTCTCTCTTCCTCCACAGTAACTGGTAGAGCTGAATCACAGCAAGACATGAGAAAATAAAATTGCAACCATAACATTTTATTATTGCAGATCACAGAAACAATAAATTTATCACCAATAATCTGCTGTTACACAAGAGGATGAAAAAGAAAATTTTGACTTTTGTTCTGAATTCTGGCTTTAATCTTAAAATTTAGACTTCTTTCTCAGAATATTTCAATTAAAGTTATTTTGATATATTAACATGAGAACTCTGAAAATATCTGAATTATAAGACTAAAGTCAGAATTCTGGGGGAAAATTATTTTATTATTTTCTTCCTTTTTTTCAGTTGTCTTAATTCCTCAAAGTTGCATCTCATTCTGAACATTTATTACGTGAATTAGTGAACATAAAGACCTGAGACATGATTTTTTTTCCTTCTTAGATTACTTTAAAACACAGGAAGTTGATGTTCAGACACAAGAAGTTCTTCTTGTTAACAGGATCCTGAGGAAAGTACAAAATGTCAAAAAGTTCAACAAACAAGCCGGGTTGAAATATTTATAAGGAATGTTTTACAGTGATGAGATGAGCCTGTTTCATCACTAGTGGCAACAATAAGCTCAAAATGTGGGAATGTCAGGAGAATCCAGTCCGTTATTTTCCCTCAAACAGCCAATATGGAAATTACAAACCAAATATTCCTGAAGTAATTTTTATTCTCATTAATCTGAATATGTTGCTTTCATATTTGAAAACATGCTTGTATTTTGAAGGCGCTGCAGGCTCTGTGGGAGCGGCAGTGTTTGGATCATGTAGGACAATGTAGTCCTGCTGCAGATTTATATTCATTTAGTTTTGGGTACTGAAGTGTCTAATAACATTTTGCTGCTCCAGCTTCTGAACAGGACAGTGACAAGAAATCAAATTTGTCTGCCTTTTCCCAGTACTATCTGTAGAAATACCAACCAGGACCAGGAAGGCCTTAGCGCTGTTAATCACTCACATGTACATGCTGCTCACCCCCCTCCCCCCTCTCTCTGCTATGCTACAGCTGGTTCACTACAACAGAGCCTGTCATGAATGCTACAGCTTGTTAGCAGAAATAGCCACTGATGATGGAGGATAAACTTTTCCTGGTGGGGTAAATTGTTTCTCCTCCTAGCACATTAAGCAGAACATACATGAGTTTGATTGACAGCGCCAAGACCCTCCTCTTGGCTCTGATTGGTTGTTTCTGACCAGGGACGGTGCATTTCCGTAGATGCTAATAGTAGCATTGCTCTTTTTTTTCACAGATTACCTGTCTCATTTTCCACTGTCACAAAGTGATGACACTTTTAATATTTGTTAAAACACTTTTTAAATAAATAAGTTACACAATGAAGCTTTAGAAAAGAAAGCAAACAGACTAAAAATTTGTCTGAATTATTTGTGTTTTATGTATTTATGTTTATATCCATGTTTGACCTTCATGTTGTGAGTCATTCACTTTTATGAAACTAATTCCAGTCCTGCTTCCATCTGGGTTTTTATTTAGCCTCTTTAAAAGCATCATGGATTCATGCCGCTCAGGAGTCCCAAACATTTTGCTCCTTAAAGCTAAAACAAGAGAAGTTTGATCAGACTCACTTCAGACGGGGAGGGAAAAAGGTGAATGCGTATTTTTATTGGCCTCTGCCGTAGATATTTATACTATCTCACTTTAAAGTCTCTGCCGCCAATGGTGACCTTAGTATGATGGGTACCTACGTACGGCAGCCTTTCCCCCAGATGGTACATAAAACCATCTTTTAAACCAGATTCTCTCTTGCTACAATTTGTTAAATGAACAGAAACTTGGAAATTACAGAAAACAGCAAGAACGGAAAAAATATCCACAGTACTGCAAATACACACGTGAATTATCAATAAAATGTAATATTTTCCCTGTAAATAACACAATCCCACATGTTATATAATAAATTCAGTCCTTGTGTTTTAATCAGGCATCTTTCTGGCTTCTATAATCATCGGCCTCAGGCGCAGCGGCTGGCGAGTAGATCTGAAACACCTCCTGGGGACGAAGCTGAAATATTCCTGTTTCTGGGTCAATTTCCTGGTTTCTGCTTTAACATCTGCTGGGTTATTATTTATTCTGATTATGTATCTGCAGTTTTCATTTCCATCCCAGGAAAAAAGGAAAGAAAAGACCGAAATGGCAATAAACACGGATACCTTCTGTTTCCTCCGCGGCACCAACTAGATCCTTGATCCTCCTCTCGGTTCGTTAGCTCATCGGAACCGCCCGCAATTAAACCACCTTGTTCTTCCGGACCGGGTTCGGTTCTCCACCTGTGTCCCAAGAGTCATGATAGACAGAGGCTAACGCTGCTAGCGCAATATTATTTATTTCCGCCGGATGTACGTTCAACGGCGTTCGACCAGGAACAGTGACCGCTTCTTGAGTTCCGCTTCTTGAGTTCCGCCTCCAGCTGGAAACTTTCCAGAAGGTATTTACTTTGTTTTTGCTTCTGTTTCAAACATAATGTGTCATCTAAATGGTTTATTTACAACTAAGAGTGGAATTTTACTGCTACAGTAAGAAAATTGTTTTAAAAGTCTAAAAACCAGAGAACATGACCAGAGATGGGCAGTAACTTCTTACATTTGAGAACTTTTTGAGAAAAATGTTGAGTAACACGATATGTTTTTCTTGAACTTGAATAACATTATTGTAAGATAACACTACTTTTACTTGAGTACCATTTCTGGACCCTCAACCCGGTACAAGTAAGAACACAATACAAGCAACATGTACCAGAAAGATTCACGAAGGTTCCAATGAGACCTTTGTCCTCTGACCCTGATGAGACATGACATACAGTAAACAAACACTGTATATCACCACTGGAAGCACTTTGTTTATTTTAACATATGTACATTACTTACTGTAAGTATTAGAAATGTATTTCTTCTGCTCAAATGTATTGTTTCATTGTGTGATTTATTTTCTTCATTATTTTGAGAACCAAAATCTGCTCTTTTTTTTACATTATATAAATAATATTTCTATATTTTAATTATCATTTATACCTATCCTTAAATAGTTTATTATTGTCACTTCTGTTCTGCTCTGGCTCGAAATGAGAGAAGAGGTCAGCTGGGGTCAATCCTATTCAGCATGTAGAACCTTTCCTAGCCAGCAGAGGGAGCCCGCCTCTGTTCAGAGAACAGCAGCGTCTGAAGTCACTAAACATTATTTAGAATCCAAACTATGCCACAGTGAAGCTGTGATTTAGTGTTTTATCCGCTGCCACGCAGCTTAAGTCAATTTGAGCTTGAAATTGATTATTTGATCTGATCGGAGCATCTGGAGAAAACAGCAGGGGGCGCTGTGGTTCCATGGAGGAAGTCACTACCTGAGATGTTCCTGCTCAATTATTAGAGAACTGATTGGTGGAACAGAAAGTCAGAGGTTCTGCGGTACGTCATATATGACGTCAGACCAGACTGGATCCGGTTGGTTCTGTCAGAACTGTTTGTTATCCAGTTTTCAGGTTGCCTGGTTTATTGCTGATTATATTGATTATTATTATCATTATTATTATATTGATTATATTGAAGTTGAGCTTTTTCATCCTAGGCAACACAAACCTGGACAGGTACTGAGGCGGGTAGCAACTAATTACTTTTACTCAAATACATTTAGTTTAGCAACTTTTTGAAAAAATGTAGATGCTACTACACTTTCTTGCTTTAGTATAATTTTTGGGTTCTCTGCCCACCTCAGGTTCTAAAAAGCGGAACATTTTAAAAACACACTAACGTGCTGCTCCACATGCAGCCTGCCGGGGGCGCTGTGCTGGCTGGCTGAGCAGGTGAGAGGTGTGAAGGAGGAGGAGGCGCAGCTGGAATGCTGCAGCTGGAATCCTGCAGCAGGTCGACACACGCCTCCCTGCAGTTCAGGAACTAGCAGCATGTTCCTGACAGAAACCATGAGAGGATACCGCGGCATCAAGTACACCTTGTTCTTCTTCTGCTACTGTTTCTGGGTGAGTCCGGGCCGTGGCCTGCGTTCGGTCCGGTCCGGTCCGGAGCCTCCATCTGGGCCGAATCACTCACCCTGCAGGCTGATGGTCTAGATGTCAGCTGGAAGGAGGAAGTAGTTTTGTGAGGCGACAGAAAGTCAGGATGAAGGGAGACTTGGGTAAAGGTCACCGGGTCAGGACTGGACCCGTGACTGCCAGTCAGAGGACTGAAAGTTCTGGGCCACAAACTGATGGATTAATGTGAGAACAGCTGCTGGAGGTTTGATTTGTTCTGGTCCAGTAAAACAGAACCTCTGGAACCTCCAGAACCTTCAGACTGTGCTTCAGAACTGGGTTGAATGTTTTCCTGCTGAACGTTGTGCAGCCGCTTCGCCTCCTGGTGGCTTTGGGCGGGCAGCGGTTCTGCTTCCTGTCCGGTCCTGTTTGGTAGTTAAAGCTGAACTTTGACCTGTGAAGTTTTCATCTGCCAACCAGAACTAGTCGGTCCAGTCCAGAATTGTGAGCCTGAACCAGCAGAACTCTGAGGTCCAGGTCCTGACCAGAACCTCTCTGTGTGACTCTGCAGGTCGTCAGCGCCGTCCTGATTGCAGTCGGGATCTACGCCAAGGTCGCCAAGGAGAAAGGTCAGTGGAGGTCGTTCCAGCCGCAGCTGGTTTCCTGGTTCTGTTCAGAACATGACCCAGTTACAACCGGGTTCAGACTTCTGGAGGTTTCAGGAAGGGATGCAGCAGCACAGAGTTAAACCCGTTACAGGGTTTGTGTCCTGTTTCCATAGCAACGGCTTCTGGTTTGAAAAGAGTCTCTGAAACATCCAGGTCCGTTTCCAGGAAATTCTGCTGATCACATTCCTGAAGACGAAACCAGGAAACGATCCAGATCCAGACAAGTTTGAACTTTCCTACTGACGGTGAAACAGTCGGCCAATTACCTGCTGAGGTTTACGTCTCCATGGGAACCATCAGAAATGAATGGAAGTCAATGCACACACCTATTCTCTGTGTGTGTGTGTGTGTGTGTGTAGATGTCGTCGACACTCTGACCGTGGATCCAGCTCTGCTGCTGATTGTCGTCGGACTGTTGATGTTCCTCATCACCTTCCTGGGATGTTTCGGAGCGCTGCGGAACGCCACCTGCCTGCTGAAGACAGTATTTAATCGTCTTGATTGTCCTGACGTCTCTGTTCTGAAGGAATTTTTATCCAAAATTATTCTGGAGACAGGAATGAAAACCTTGGGCTGACCTGAATGTCTGAGAATCGTCAAAATCATTCTGTAGCTCCTTCTACAAATGGAAAACCGTGGTGGGCACCGCTAGCTAAAACCTTAGCTGTGCTAATCCAAAGCATTAGTCATAAACATTACTTTCACTAATGCTAACACAAAATGCAACATATTGTTTAGGGGAAGCTAATGCTAAAAGACTATAAAGATCCAGCTTCAAGCTGAAGCTAATGCTAAAGCTCCAACTTCAGTTCAAATTATATCTGACCAGTGATGGCAGAGTTACTTTGAAAAAGTAACTTTAATCAGATTACTGATTACTCCTTGAAAAAAGCAGCTTAGTTAGATTACTGACTACTTGATTTGGAAAGTAACTAAGTTACATTAAAAGTAACTTTTTTTAGTTACTTTCAGCAGCTGCTAACAACAACGCTGTGAAAATGACATTGATCTTTGCCAAAACTTAATTGCAGGTTATTTTATAATGGTAACATCAACAATGTGTCTCCACTTTTAAGGTTGAACTGAAGGGGAGATTGTTTAATGGTTACAACAGTACAAAAAAAAAAAAAGTTAGTAATTTGTATTCTGTCCTTAACAGACGTGCTGAACTGCGTTAGACAGATAGCGAACAAAGAACTCCAAATGTTGAAGCGTCTGAACTTAAATTTTTTGTAAAACTGAAAAATAACCAAACATGAACAGTTTGCATGTCTCAAGTACAGACATTACTATATGAAAGACAGTTTTTAGTTTCTTGTTGGTTTCCTGTTGATTTCCTGTTAGTTTCCTGATGATTTCCTGATGATTTCTTGTTGGTTTCATGTTGGTTTCCTGTTGGTTTCTTGTTGGTTTCTTGTTGATTTACTGTTGGTTTCCTGTTGATTTCCTGATGATTTCTTGTTGGTTTCTTGTTGGTTTCTTGTTGGTTTCTTGTTGGTTTCTTGCTGGTTTCCTGTTGGTTTCTTGTTGTTTTCCTGTTGATCTACTGTTGGTTTCCTATTGTTTTCCTGTTGATTTCTTGTTGATTTCCTGTTGGTTTCTTGTTGATTTCCTGTTGATTTCTTGTTGGTTTCCTGTTGGTTTCTTGTTGATTTCCTGTTGGNTTGTTGGTTTCCTGTTGGTTTCTTGTTGGTTTCCTATTGATTTCCTGTTGGTTTCCTGTTGATTTACTGTTGGTTTCTTGTTGGTTTCCTGATGATTTCCTGTTGGTTTCTTGTTGTTTTTCTGTTGATCTACTGTTGGTTTCCTATTGTTTACCTGTTGATTTCTTGTTGATTTCCTGTTGATTTCTTGTTGGTTTCCTGTTGGTTTCTTGTTGGTTTCCTGTTGATGTATCTTCCTTTCTGCTTCCTCCTGCAGTTCCTGTCCATCCTGGCTGTGGTTCTGGTCCTGCAGATCGCTGCTGGAGCTGTGACTTACGTTTATACCGACTTGGTAACAGAACACCATGAGCAGAATGCAGAACGTTGAGATCCGGTGTGAACTCTGATGCTGTTCAGGTGATGGAGAGGACGGAGACGATGATGATGAAGGCCGTCGTCCGCTACAGGGAGGATCAGGACCTGGAGAACGCCATTGACTTTGTGCAGAAGAAGGTGAGCGTGACGACCAAAGCAGCTTGCAGTGCGTGGTGGATTTAATGGAGAGCTGCTGTGTTCCAGTTCCAGTGCTGCGGCGTGGAAAACTACCAGGACTGGTCCAGTAACGTTTACTTCGAGTGTTCTGAGACTAACCCCAGCCTGGAAGTCTGCGGCGTTCCCTTCTCCTGCTGCATCCACCTGCAGAACCAGGTCAGATCGTCTGGACCCGGTCTTGCGTGCAATTTACACAACGTGTTGGAAAACTGTTGGTGACTTTTATTTGTCAGGCTTGAGTGACAAAAGTTGGAACCAGACCGATTCTCTTGGTGATTAAAAACAGCACAAAATGGTGTAAAACCTCATTTATATATTTATGTTACCATTTTGTTAGTAAACTGAAAGTTACAACCTGACATGATTACATGAGTTGTTTTACCGAGAAATGGGTCAGAAGCGCCGTGGAAATGGTCGGATCCTCTCTGGCTGCAGTGCGCGTTCCCGACGCAGGTGGGCAGAGTTTCGCAGAAGACGGGCTCCGGTCCGTCAGAAACGCCGGGCGGGTTTTGGTTGGTTCTGAAGGCTCAAAGTCCAAACCTGGACGGAAAACCTAAATAAAACGGCAACATGGAGGAAGTAAAACACTACGGAAGCGTATTGGTAACCCGGAGGGAAAACATTTCGAGCGTTATCACGTGATAAATTATATAAACGTGATAAGTTCATGTCCAGCAGGGGGCGGTAGTGAGCTTTAAGAAAGCTAGCACGGTGGCTAGGCTAACAGGAGTTGGTCTAGTTTTCCTGATGCTGCTCCTCATTGACAGCTAAGGAGGCACATTTATGTTGTTCTATGATAAAAACCGGGATGTAACCGATGAGCTGGTGTCGTTCAGCGAGTTTAATACTTTAATCAGTTCGGAACAAAGCTAAACAAACTTCTATGTCCTGTAAATAGCAGGAGCTGCGCCCCCTGCTGGATGTGAACTGTTGATGGCCCTCCACTGACCACAAGTCCTGGACCTCATGTTTCAGTGACGGATCTGTCTCCCTTAAATTAGTGGGACTGGGTTACATTTAATGTTCGGCAGCAGCAGTAAAGAGGCAAACTTGCTTCGGAGCTGAGGAGACAGAAACAATCCCAACTTATTAATTCTCTATGTTCAAACTCAGTTTTATCATCTGAAGAGCCGAGTCAGCCTGATGGTTTCAACCTCAACTAGATCAAGTTTTTCTAGATAAGACCTGGTGGATCCATGGTGGATCCATGAAGACCTGGTGCATCCATGGTGGATCCATGAAGACCTGGTGCATCCATGGTGGATCCATGAAGACCTGGTGGATCCATGGTGGATCCATGAAGACCTGGTG
>CAEFZX010012671.1:0-14362 GCA_903066825.1 Alfaro cultratus | reverse complement strand
GGGGGGGGGGGGGGTGCCCCCCGGCCGGGGGCGGGGGGGGGCGGGGGGGGCCGGGGGGGGGGGCGGGGGCGGGGGGGGGGGGGGGGGGGGGGGGGGTGGAGGAGGAGGTTGGAGGGGGGAGAAGAGTGTGCGTAACTGCGGTTAACTGGAGAGGACTTCAGCTTCCCCGCATCTTGGAGAAAAGATCCTGCTGCCCCCTCTGCTGCCTCTGAGGCTGTGCTCATCCGCCACAGACACTAACCCCGGACCTTTTGGACAGAGGAGGAGAAAGGCTTTACTACTACTATTATTTCTTCTTCTTCTTCTCCTCCTCCTCCTCCTCCTCCTCCTCCTCCTCCTCCTCCTCCTCCTCCTCCTTTTAAAGCAGTTTTGTGTCTGGAGTCAGAGGACGGAGTCAGAGGTGGGATTATTTCTGCACCGGGTCACCTGGTTCCTCTTGGGATTCAGGATTACTTCCGTCGAGTCGTCAGGTAAGGCTGCTGGCGTGATGCGGGCTGTTTATATATAAATATATATATATATATATATATATATATATATATATAATAAAAATAAAGGGACGCTGAGTTTGTTTTCTCCTCCGTACCTGTTTTCACTCATTTTTCGCAGATTTTCAGGTCAAATTTCCTCATTTTAGAGCCTCAGTCTTCGTAATATTGCAGCTCAGTGAACATTTTGGGATCCTGGAGACTTAGCTGAGTTTAGGGTTATCGGCTACTAGCTAAAGTTTTCTGTCAAATCAATAAAACTCGTTACCAAAAGTATGTACACCCACATGGCTTCACGTTATGTTCGTTCAGCATTTTTGTTTTGCCTCTATAAGGGACGGTTCTCTATGTGGGCATATGACCAGAGCAGCATGGGCTGGGGGCGTCATTATGTCTATTTCCCTAACATTAGCAGTAAACATGACTGTGTACCAATAGGGCGGTGTTGGAGCTGAAGTTGGAATCTGATTGGTAGCCTGTGTTTCCTTGCTACATTAAAGGGATATTTTTGAGAGGTTTTTAAAGGGGTTTCACTGCATCTGGTCATGTTTGCTGTAAAACTTTATTCATTTAAACCTCGACTGGATTTTTCTATACAGTATATAAATCTGGATAAAATTTTATTGGATTGATAGACACTCTTTTTTTTATTTTATTTTTTACTTCTTGCTATTTTTGATACATGTGAAGGTATTTTTGTTGTAGAACTGAGTTGAGGGAGTTGAGATGTTTTTGGGGTTAATGTTGACGATACACCAGTTATTGTTTTATCTATATATTCAGTAGATACAACAATGTCTGTATCGATCCTGATATTGAAAAAAATTCTAGATCGGGTATCAGTGACGATATATATATATATATATATATAAGGTAAGTAAGGTAGTCAATTTTTCAGAGTTTCAGTTTCATACGTCTGTGACTAGAAAAACAAACATTTTCAGTTAATTCAGCACCATTTTCCTGTGTTGTATCGATACAGAACCTCAGGAATCCGTATCGGTATCGAAGTGAAAAAAGTGCATCTCTAGTTGTATCGCTGCGTAATCTAGACAAATCTACTTCCTCCAAAAACCAGCTTTCTTTCTCCCATGGCTGCAGACATCAGCTAAGGCACAAATGTTCAGTACTTTAGTGTATTTTCATAAAAATGCATTTAGTTGTTTGTTCAGGTGACTTGGGCAAATTGGACAGTCCAGATCATATTATTGCTGAAAGGATTTTCAACAATCATTTGAGTCTGACAAAAACCCACATCATGTTGGGCGCTTGACGCATTTAAACAGAAATATTTCAGTTTTTGAACAACTTGTTTGGAAGCTGACAGATTAAAAATGGAACCGGTCCTACCAGTCACTAAAATCAAACTTTTGTGGCAATCAGATGTTGCTAATCTGTCATAGTTTTCACCAAAACCAGCTGATTAGCTTGATTATCCCTCGTCATGTCTTTAGGGCTGAAACTATGAATCAGATTAATTGAGATTAATCGATTATTGAAATAATCGTCGATTAATCAGTAATCAAACTATTAACTGAAGCATGCAGACTCAATAAAAACATTTGCTGACAGAACATACTCAAAGCAGCAGCTAGGCCAATACTGCACAGAAAGTACATTCATTTTGCATTTCTAATAAAAAAACCCTTAATTGTACATGAATATGTTTTAGCCAAAACTCAAGTGGCATAGTTTCAGCTTCACCAGATACTTTTTATTTTATTTTGTTTGCATCTTTTGATGTTTCCAAAGTTTGATGCAAAAGTTTCAAGTGACTAAATGAAAACTGTAAAATGTGGCAAATTCGTTTTCCGATTAATCGATTACTCGTGTAAATAATCGATGACTCAAATAATCGTTAGTCGGACCTCTACATATTAACACAAAAGCAACATTAGCAGCTTTTTTTTTGTTCAGTGTGTTTTAAAAAACAATTTTTTAAACTTTGTATTTTATGAAATCCTGCTTTGGAAATCCATACTTCATTACCTTGCTTTGTTTTTATTGCTAATGTAGATTTATTTGTATGAAAATAAACAATTAAATAAATTAAACGCAGCTGAATAGTTCCTTTAAGGCAGGGGTTGATCTAGGCTAATGAAAGCAGTGGAAATCGATACGAATATCCCAAGAAAGACCAGAAAACAAAATGGCGAGTCTGTGTGTGTTCTCAGGTTCTTGTCGTTTGAAAATGAAGTGGAGCGCTTATTGTAATTCGGAGCACAGCCAGTCAGTTGGGCTTGGTCTTACTTATTCATCAGGCTGCGTGTTTGCACGAGAGAAACGATGTGTGCTAAAAGCCAGACGTCTTACACAGCAAAAAAAAACAACAAAAAAACAACAACACTGGCCTCAGGGTAGAGGTAGGGAGGAAGTAGCCTAGCATCTTAGCTGGAAGTTCCACCTGAAGAGATGCAGAGCGGCTGTTCGGTGCCATCGGTTTGGGTTTTGAGCTTCCCTTCTGCTTGTTCCTTTTGGTCCTTTAATCTGGGGAGTCATTATAAAACAAGAGGCTCCTGAGTACAGACATGAAACAGGTCCCCGGTGTTTCAGTCGGAGCAGTGCAGGCTCCCACACGCTCTCCAGAGAAGAACTAAACTGCATTTTGAGTCATCTGTAGTCTCTCTGCGAGCCTTTTATGGCCCCTTCCTGCCTCTTTCTGTGTGCTTGTAGAGGACATACTTGTTTTGTCTATATTTGTTGTGCGGCTGTTTGACAGCGGGACGATTGCATGTGGTCACTTTGTCCTCTGATTCGTCTTATTTACAATATCTCAGGATTTCTGAGCGTAATTTACGCCGTCATTTAGAGCAAAGAAGTTTTCCAGAACCGAACTGCAGCTGCATTTCCATTACAAATATGTTCAAGACTTTGTTTGTATTCTGTTAATGTTGGAAAAACCCACAATTTTGCAATTGTGGTGTATCCGTTAAATGAGAGAGGGAATTAAAATCACACGTGAATAAGTTTGTTTGTTCGAAAAGTCATTAAAAAACGCAGCGCCATCATCCTCCAACTGCTTTATGTCGTCTTCTTTGTGGTTTGCGCCAGTGGCAACATCCGGTTGTCGTTCATGTGACTTTTTTGACATTTTTGAAATATTTACAGCGTTTGTAATGGGATGATGTCCGATAGAGGAGAGCTGTAGGAGGAATATTTTGTTGCAGTCACTTTGAAGCGTCCTCAGATATTTGTGCTAGAAACTGCAGCAAACACACTTGGTCAGATTTAGTGTTTCTTTTGCAGGGCAGAACTGCTGAATTTTACTGAGATTAAACTTCACAATTTTTCTGGTGAATTGAGTTGCACTTCACTGTACTTTATGTAGTGGCACCAACAGTGAACAGGGTTGAATAGAGATGAATACCAATTTTGGGGGGATTTGTTGTTGTAAAACAATGAACATTAAAACCATTTATAATTTTCTTTCCAGTCCGCTGTTGTTTCCTTCTTGTCTCAGTTCATCAGATAAACTTCCAACAAGTTATTTTTTTGGTTTCTGGTGAAACAAAACGTGGAGTTCAGCCGTTGCTAATAGCCCTACAAGGCACTTTATTGTTATGCTTCATCTACTGTCTATTGAGAATTATTTTTACGTTTCTTTCCAATAGTTGGACATAATTTTGTTATCATTTTCCACTTTGTTTATCTAATTCTGCTTCTTAAATTCTGCTGAAGGCCTTGTTTTTTTTTGTTTTTTTAATCTTATAAAATACCAAGTAGTTTTGGTTGCGTTTCTAGTGCAAATATCTTGGTTCAAAACTAACTAACAAGTAACTTTTAAGTAAGATATAGGAGCTTGTTTTAAGTCAATAACTGCTTAACATTGATGGAAAAAATCCTAGTAGATTATTTCACTTACAAAATGGGAAAAATGTCTTGTTATAAGTGAAATAATTGACCACTGGAAGTAGAACATTTTCATCAGTATTAAGGACTTACTGACTTAAAACAAGCTCCTGTTTCTTGCGGAAAAATTACTTGTAAGTTAGTTTTGTCCTATTTCAAGTGTGCCAATATATTTACACGAGAAGCTTAACTGAAAATACTTGTGCGTTCCAGAGCCGCCGTCAGCTGCGTGGCCGGGGCGAAGCACCTTCGTCTGAAAGGCGACCGCTCTGCCTGCACTGTATAATTTTCCCATTTATTGAAGTCTTCCGGAACACAGACGCCGTTTGTGCGAGTGCTTTACAGCAGGTGCTTTCTCTCTCTCTCTCCGTCCGCTGCGCTCTCTGTTTCCACAGAGGAAGAGAGGTTGCGTGTGTGAGGAGTGTGTGTGTAGCTGTGATCGGTGACAGAGAGCGAGGATTTATAGTGTTAGCATGGTGCTGAAGAGGAGGGAGAGAGACAGAGTGGACGTGTGTCTTCCAATTTTCTGTGGGTACGCATAGTTGCGTGTGTGTGTGTGTGTTGCAATGCACCAGAAGAGTGTTCAGTGAGACTCACACCACACACACCCATAAACAAAGGGGAGGAGAGCGCAGGGTTTAATTATCTCAGCCATTTAGCAACAAGGTGCACATCAATCGTCAGAATACAAGAAGACAGTGGAGGCTGCTGCTTTGTTTGTGTGTGTGTGTGTGTGTGTGTGTGGATTTATGATACAGGAACAGTGTCGTATATATCTGACCATCGGGGTAGATGAACCGGCAGCAGAATGTCACGCTGACCAACAGCAGCCATTTATAACCAGGGCGTGGATCCGGGCGGATAGTTTATATCAGGGATGCGGCCGCGTCAAGGGACACCAGCAACAGGGAGTACTAATGTTGATATATCGAATTTGGTTCAAGTCATGTAATGAGAATTTTAATGTATAGAAAGGTATAAACAGTAAAGGCGCATTCACAGAAAACACATAATCCCTTCAGAGGACGAACGTTTAATAGAAGGGCACAACGTATACACATGTTGTTTACATCCGGACATTTTGCACATGCACACAACAAGTAAAAGACGATCCTTTTACTTGACATCCATACTTGCGTTTCCGCGGTAGAACATTTTCGTTAACAAAATAAAACCTGGAGATGTAGGTGTTATTAATTTAGTGCAGTGAAGGGAAAAATAGCAGAAAAACCGTCAAAGAACAACTCAAAACCACTCGTCCTCTAATTTTTTCTCGCATTTCGTGTCAACTATGTTACATGTGGACTCATTGCCATAGCAACTGACTGACCACAGCTCCACAAGTGAATTCAACACCAAAAAACACGCAAACTTTTCCGACACAAAGAAAACATTACAGTTTTATGTTTTCAGGCTTGATGTTTATTTTACGATTATTAATAAGTGATCATCTGAACAGTAGCGGTGGTTGATTAACTAATTTCAACACCTGCTCTACTGATGACATATCAGAGAGTTGGTGTTTGGGTTGCCCTTTTTTTTATTGAACTGAAACACACCAAATTCCACAGCTCATCTACATGTTAAATTGTCAAAGTCAAGCTAGCATAACTGAATTACTTCCCTCTCTCTTGCTTTCCCTTACCTGCGACATGTGACACTGTTGGACCCTGTTGTCTGGTTTTGTAGTAGTGCTGACAGTAGCGAAGCACTTCATCCCTTTTCTTTTATATATCACGTGTTCATTTAAGATTTAGCGCGTTATGTTGACAACCAAATCTAATGGTACTCATTGTTGGCTAGCAGTTTTTTTGCCCTCCAGTAGGGAGCTGGGGGGCAGGATCTTGGGTGTGTGACGTTACATTGCAATGTGTCTATAGCAAGTTTACTTCCTGGAAAGCCCTGTATTATCTCCAGTCATCTATAACTCTTATAAATTTCCATGACCATGCTGGATAAATGCAAGAACACTTGATAGTTTTTTTGAAAATAACAGCATTAAAGCAGGAAACAAATCTGCTTACCCACATTTCTGAATAAAAAATATGTTTTTCAACTGGTCTGATGTAATATACTAACTCTAGATGTCGTCTTTTATTACCTGTAAGCAGCAAAAATAATCATATAGAAATCAAGACTTGAAAATGGTTTGTGAATAATCAGTGTATATAATGTTTCACTTTGTGAATTGAGTGACCGAAATAATTTTTTAAGTAACATTTACATTATTTGAATCTGACAAAAACAAAAAAATGAAACCATAAACCACAGGTTGTGGGTTTGATTCCAGCTTCCTCCTGACGCATGTCGATGCGCCCGTGGGCAACGCGCTTAGCACTCAGTTGCCCACTGATCTGTGCATTGATGTATGAATGTGTGCGAGTTAGTGAGTGTGACAGGTTGAATGTGGCTGTAGTGCAAAGTGCTTTGAGTTGTCAGTATGACTAGAATAGCAGTAAGTAAACTCAGTCCATTCACTCTTTGCAGGTTTTAACAGGCTCAGCTCTTCTGGGAGGTCTTTACGCTACATTTAGTAGTTCCAATGTGTATATGGAGCATTTTGATCATTCTGAGAGAAGATCATTTTTAAGGCCATACACTGATGTTCAATGAGCATCAATCAGCACACATGAAGTTTGGAGGCCTGTAGCTACCGACTCCAAGGAAAGTTGACCTCTGTGTACCTTTGGGTCCATTGACCCAGTTCTTGGATATTATGCCAACTGCCACCTTTAATAAAACCACAATCAAGAGATTGAGGAATCTTTAGTCAGGGTTCACCAGTTAATCGGCCCAGATTTCCTTCATTTTGGGAGATTGGTGATTGGTAGATAGTTACAAGTGAAGCCGACGGTGGCGATGGCGGTAGGAGTAGTTTGCCATCATGGAAACCGCCAGTCGATCATGAAAGATGGCCGTTCCACAGAGTAAATGGTTCTGGTTTTGCTGGAGATTTCTTCCTGTTCAAGAAAATTTTGCTCTAAGCCAATGACTTAATGCAGTCTGCGTGGTCTCCTTTGACAGAAAACTTTTATTTTAAACCAATTTGAATAATAAATGGCTGCAGGTTTTAATAACTTTTTTTGTTTTAGGATCAATTTGAATGGATGTATGATTGGACTGAATCACATTTGTTGTGGAATTGTTCTGCATAACCGAACTGAATTGAACTGAAGCTTGCGTTGTTCCATTCTCCTGACTGATTCCTTTGTACGATGAGATCCTTTGTAATTTCCCAGCAAATTATGGCTTCAGCTAAAGTACAAAAGTGAGTGAGTACCAAGAAAAGCCTGCGGGGACGACTGTATGAGACTCCTATTGATAGTTAATCACCTATAATCAATGGCAAGTCTGAACCAAGGAACACTGGATGGTTGAATTGAATCAAAACGGCCAAGGAAGGAATATTTTAAGGGTTTGCACACTTTCGTAACCAAGTAGTTTGGCTTTTTTTTTCTGTTTTTTTACTCGTGAAATTCTGATTTCTGTTTTTGTCTGTGTTTTGGTAGTACATGTAGTACTAGTTCATCACAGGGCGAAATGATTTATCACTGCCACAAGCTGGCAGTTTTATATTAATTGTGCACATTTTTAGGGGCAAAAGAGAAAATTAGAAAAATGAAAAGCACAGACGGATTCCTCAGAATCATTCAAAAGCAACACAAAAACAACTGGTTGATATAATCCAAGAGACCCAGAGGAGAAATGGCTCCTCAGACAACAGCAGCTGTAATGTACGGCGAGCTCCGGACCCAGACTGTTGGTATTTTGTTAGGAAATGGTTGACGGGACCCCGGTGGGGTTCTCGGTGATAGATAGCCTTGCGTTGCCCAACGCTGTGTCTGGGCAGCAACAATCCCAAACTGCAGCAAAAACATCCCCGAAGTGAAAAAAACGTAAAAATAATAATAATAAAAAATGTACAGATTTCAGAAAGTGCTTGAGATAATGCAGCAGATTGAATAAAAAAAAAATCAAATGAATAAATGAAAAAATGAAAAAAAAAATTCCTTGCAGGGAGGAATAAGTAGGAAGACAAAAGGGAAGAAGAGCTCAAATAAAAAAAGGAGAATTAAGTTGAGAGGAGGAGCGTAGCGTAGCGGGACTTGCTGCTGTTTATTGCGGTGTAATTACTCCGTGGTAAAACAAATTCATTTAGTCCCTCGGCTCTCATATCATATATTAAATTCTTGCACAGCTTAACAGGGCCCAGCAGTTACATGAAGTCTGCCGTCGGCCATGTTTAGATCAAAGAATGTAAATAATTGCTCATAAGATACTTGGTTATGTTCGAGGAAATAAAACAAAAGAGGGGAACAAACAAAGAGAGACGATGTATGATGGGAAAGAAGAGGGATGATGTATGTTTTTTAAAAAAAAGGAGGCGTGGGGGGCAGAGAGGGAAGTGCGGAAAGATCCATAAACTGAGGAAGCGATGAGGAGGAAAATATGAGAGGAAGAACACAGAAAAAGAAAGGATGCTCTAAGTAACCAATAAGTTGCATTGTACATTACATTTTGTATTTATTTTTTACTCTTATTAAGCCGTTTCCTGAAAATCCCTGTAAATCTCAGATGATTTCCATCATACCCTAACTGGAGGTGGTTACCTAACCGGTTTCCTCCGGGGAGGACATGCAGGCTCGCCACTGTTACTTTCTGATGGTTGACCAACCCTTACTCTTGCATGAAGCATCGCATACAGAATCATTACATGTGGTAAAACCAAATGTGTTCAGCCTTCTGGCGGTCACCGCCAGCTCTTCATGCAGTCAGCAGCTAACTTTAAAGGGGCAGTATTGTGTGTTTTCCAGCCACATAGTATCAATTTATACTACAAACATGCAACTATCACTGCATGAAAAGAGGGATTTTCGACAGCTATTTGACACCGACTGCTGCCGAGCGCTTAGAGACTGAGGGCTATCGGCAAGAGTTTTTTGCATTTTTGCAAGTGTTCCTCTGAGAAGTAGCTCCTATAATGAGTTCAACTGATGCAGACTTCCACCAGGTGTTTGCTAATTGCTGCTGGCTAGTCTGAAGGAGCTTTTTTAACTGTGAGAATGACTGATGTAGAAGACATCATTTTGAGGTTTTTCAGGTCTGGAAAATCTATAACATCTTAGAGTTTTAAGCTGTATGTGGGCTAGCTTAGCACTGTCTGTGTAGTATGCGAGTGACAACAATTTTTGCCATGTTTCCATTTACTCCTTAAGATTTAAAGATTTATGCAAGTATAAAATTATCATTATATATCAGAAGAAGAGCCTTTAAAGAACATCTATAGAAAATATTTTAGCTATATTTGTTTATTAAAGTATTTTATTCGCTTCCTTATGATGATGTATAAGTACATTTCTGCCAAAAAAACTCAGAAATTTTCTAGAAAAAAAGTTGGAAATTTCTGAGCTTGAAAAGTAAAAAAAATGAAAATGCTATAAAAAACTTTTAACTCAAGTGTCAAAAGTTGAACATTTTTGGCTTTTAAAACCTATAAAATTTCTGAAAGTTGACATTTTTGGCTCTTGAAACTCAGAAAATTTCAAGTTTTTCCTAGGAAAACTCACCTTGAATCTCAAACTTTTTGAGTTTTTTGCTGGAAATTTTCTCTTGTTTTATATTTTTTTATTTTTTATTTTTATCTACTATGGTCCTAGTACGCTGTTGTACTTCCTCCTTCCTTCCTGCACAAATTTGAGACAGACATGATCCTTCCAGAAATTTAGAAACTAGACTTGAACTTTCATTTCTAGACAGGACCATGAGTTAGTAAAGCCTTATAACTTAAAGAAATAACACACCCTAACATTATCCACTGAACATTTATGCCATTTTAACATGAACGTGAAAAAATGCCCCGTTTTAAGCACAAAATAAAGCATTTTACCATTAAAAGGTAAGCTACACAAGACCTAAAAACCCCAGCTCAGTGTTGAAAACCATCTGAAAGTGCTTTCTACAGTGGAAACAGTAAAACTAATTCCACAAGGACTGATCGTCTTAAAAGAGTTAAATGAAACGAGACGTTTTCTCTGGAGCTCTGTGGTTATCCAAGAGTTTGTTTGTGCTACCTGATTAGCCGTATGCGGCGTTACAGGAGTGATGTTATTATGACTTGTGCATTGCACATTTTTTCAAAGAGCAATTTTGATCAAAGTGATGTCATACAAAAGGATCGTCACATTTCTTTGAAACTCTGGGGTAATTCGATGTCACGTGTGCTGAAAAGATCAAAGAGTCTTTATATTTGTGTCATACGAAAGAAACTTGCCCAAAGGCATTATGGCAGGAAAAAGAAAACCAAAAAAAAACCCTCAACCTTCAGGATCGTTCCATATGCAATGTGTGCAAACAGGAGGCAGACGTTAATGAGACTGTCTGGAAATAGAAAGGCCATTCAGGTCACTTTTAATTTATTCCTGAATTGACTTTACCACAAAGTGCCTCACAAAACCAGTTATCCTTCCTTAGTATTTAAGATTTTTGTCATTTAAAATGAGTCTTTGAGAGACCTTTTAATGAATGGGTTGTGAAAATTATTTATTTTCATCTAGACTGGCCCTGACCTGTCGCTAGCTAGTTGGAAGCTCAAAAAGCAGATTTTTACGCAATCAGTGAACGCATCATCTGTAATAACGACCTGCAAACAGCTGCATGTGGCAACGTTTGGTCGTTTTATTAGGAGAAAGAATAAAAGTAATGCTAATTTGTTACAGTAAATGAAACAAATATGCAATGAAACTGTTACTTTCAAACAGACTTATGATTGGAGTTTTGATTATTATTATTATTATTATTATTATTATTATTATTATTATTATTATTATTATTATTTGTTTTACTATTTACTTTAAGTCATTTTTATCTTGTTGACGATGCAACATTATCTTTGCCAAATAAAACCTGCATACA
Source organism: Alfaro cultratus (assembly GCA_903066825.1). Classification (NCBI taxonomy): domain Eukaryota; kingdom Metazoa; phylum Chordata; class Actinopteri; order Cyprinodontiformes; family Poeciliidae; genus Alfaro; species Alfaro cultratus. Next base: position 3,113 of record CAEFZX010012671.1, on the reverse strand, counting down.
TCTAATATGAGTACTGCAAGATTAACCAGCAACAAAGTTAAAAAGAAAAAGAAGTAAATTTTCTGTATTGAATATATTTGTAAGTGCAGCTCTGGAGAACATGAAGAGCCTTTGCACTGAGAACCACTGAAAACCTCCTGGTTATTCCACCAAATACTGATTCCTGAACTCTTCCTGAGTTAAAACATTAGTGTTGTTGTTTCTAAATGAATATGAACTTGTCTTCTTTGCATTATTTGAGGTCTGAGAGCTCTGCATATTTTTCCTTATTTTCACCATTTCTCATTTTCTGCTAAAAAATACAAAATTCTCGCTTGCAATTTTGAAGACGTTGTCAATAGTTGATAGAATAAAAGAACAATGTTCATTTTACTCAGACATATACCTATAAAAAGTAAAATCAGAGAAACTGATCATTTTAAAGGGTCTCTTAGTTTTTTCCCACAGCTGTATAATACAATTGCAAATTAATATTATTATTTTTTCTGACATTAGTGAAGTTTTGCTTATATTTGTAATGGAGACCCAGCTGCTGCGCTAACGGCAGTAGGGAATAATACTCAAAGTTCTCTGTTGTCAGGATCAGTTTGGTGTTTAAAAGCTAATTAAAGATGAACCAGACAGAAAACACTCACTGTCTTAATATGGAATAGTTGTTCTGCAGCTTTCAGAGCCACCAAACTGGACTGGTATGCTGCTTGAACCCTCCGCTGCTGCTGCTTCTTCTTCTTATCCACATTGTTGTTGAGCTTTTACCTGGCCTGTGACTGATGGCCCGTGTGCCAGGACAACCCCAAACAGCTGCGTTTGTGTGCTGCCTGCTCTTGTGTTTGAGGTTATTTCATCAAGTCTTAAAAGGTTTTTCATGGATTTTCTCCCCGTTGGTTTTACGCCTTCCACCAACTTTGGTTTTATTGATAACGTGGGACGCGTTAGGGGGAAGGATAGTTGCAGTTTCTTCCCACTCTGTCACTGAAATGACAGCTACAGACTGCAGAAGTCAGGTTGAATTGTTCTGACTGTTCCACATGTTTGGTTCACTTAGTTATTATTGAAAACTGACAATTTTAAAAGTGTAAAACGTCATTGACAGTCAAAATACGTCAAAGTTTTGTATTTTACAGTTCTGTGAGAGGGCAAAGTGGCCAGATTCATGTTTTAATTCTTAAAATGCATACTTTGTGAAAAAAAAATGGTTTAATTTTTTTTTTTTTTTTTACCTTGATGCACATAGTCCCACTGCAGTCATGTAATTACAAACAAGCACAGCTGAACCTGGTTATGATTTTGGTTTTGAGATCTTAAAATATACTTTGTGACACAACAGAATCGGAAAACTAATACTAAAACTGATACAATGCAACAAAAGGCATTTATATTTATTTTTTATTCCTGGCAGTAATCTCACCAGCTTTCCAAAAAATATCTAGTTCATCACAATTAATTCATGATTCAATAAGGTGGGGCGATTACATTTTACAGATTCAGGTTGGTTTATTTTTTTTTCCCACTTAAACTGTCTAATTTATTTCCTCATATTATCTGTGCACGGTATTACAATTGATTTGATAATATGAAACATTTAAGGATGACAAAAAAAATAATAATCTGAAGAAATCACATAGAAATAGCTATTAATTCAAGGTGAAAGTTTAAACTTCATTAAGTAAGAAACACAAATCAACAAAACACATTTTGCTCACTTCTGAAAAATATAAAAAACATTCCTGCTTGGCCCATTTATTCCTTCCAGAAAAAGAATAACATGATTCCCTTTGTACACATTACGTAACTCTCTTTGCCTTACCAGTTGGAGTGTTGCTAATTAGCTATGCTATGGCAGAATGAAAAATAATCTGTATTTAATTACATCACGATATTTTTTTTCTCATTATTTAGCATCTTTTTTAAATTATTTTTAAAAAAAGACCTTTAGGGGTTAAGCAGCGCTGCTGGGTATCGATGGCCAACCAGGTTTGGGACTTTAGTACATACATGATGCATCTACTGTCCACAGCCTGTGTTTGCAGGGGTGGTGTGTGTGTGTGTGTGCGTGTGTGTGTGTGTGTGTGTGCGTGCGTGCGGTTAGTGGGAGTTCAGTGGTGGGGCATCCAAAGGGAATACAGTCCCTATCATTTAGAAACACACATTAGTGGTGATGTGTCCTGGCCTGTTCTGTGCCTGTAAGGAACGCAACTAAGCTAATTTGGAGTCAAAGGAGCCTAGACACACACACACACACACACACACATGCGCAACTATCTTTGTGGGGACTTTCCATTGACTTCCATTCATTTCTACAGCCTAAGCCTTGCCTTTATCTTAACCCTAACCAAAATGGCTTTTCCGAGCCAATAATATCCAGAGAGCAACTTGAGCTCATTTTGACATGCCTCTATTCTTTCTAGAATATTTCTGACTGGTCAACTCAGAGACTAAATCTAAAGCCACCGATGTGTAGCCAACACGTCATAAGGATAGAAGGCATTTTGTGTCATGATGGGTTCAACTTTTCGAGCCCACATGCAGAACACAACACAGGAGAGGATAAATCAGTTTAAGTTGGTTTATTATACGTGCAAACAATAATCTGAATGTGCAAAGATGATGTGGTCCGGGGAATCCGTGGTACGGGAAAACGAAGGCTCACTGAGAAGGAGAGCAGAGTGGTGAGTTCAAGGGACGTGGGAAATCGGACAGATTTCAAAATGAACAGGTTGGTCTTACTTGTGTTGCAGGTTTTGAGTCCTTGGAGGGAAACTGAGTATGTCCGGGGTCTCAATGTCTTTGTGGGTCCAGGAGCAACGGAGGAGTGCGGCGGAGGGCGGACAGGTAGGCACAGGTTCAGCGAGGGCACAGAGGAGCGGAACGGCCGCCAGCCGTGGAATCCGGGGGGAGCTTGAGAACAACGGAGAAGGTGAGTTTAGGAACTCGGGCAACCAGTGGGTAAGTTCCACGGCGTCACGAGGAGGGATTTTCAACCAGGGAAACAGCCAGGAACTGATCAGAGGATCCAGGGCGTCACCAAGGATCACCTGAAGGCAACAGAGAAAACACAGAGAATCACTGGAAGGTTCAAGGCAACGAGGAACACAGAGACAGGCTCTAGGGGG
>CAEFZX010012669.1:0-29429 GCA_903066825.1 Alfaro cultratus | reverse complement strand
CAACGAGTAAAATTTCACACATGTTGGACAAAAATGTGGTTCCAGTCTCAACTTAGGGAAGTTTTCTGGATGTTTAGCTGAATTTTCTTGTTTCCTCTGTCGGTTTTTGTAAGTTTTCTGGGTGTTTAGCTGAATTGTCCCTCTCTTTCCCCTCAGGACGAGCCGTCCCCGCCCCGGCCGGAGGCCTACCCCATCCCCACCCAGACCTACCCCAGGGAGTACTTCACCATCCCAGCTTCCAAGAGCCAGGACCGGGTGGTGGGTCCGGGGCAGGGGCCCCCGCAGCACTGGCAGGGCATGGAGGACAGAGAGCGCCTCCCTATGGTCGACAACATCCACAACAGCAGCATGCAGGTACATTTTTCTGAAGCTTTTTATTTATTTATTTTTTGCTCATTTCTTTTTTTAATGTTTTTTAAAAATTTATATAAAAAAAATTTGTGTCTGACATGAGAGAGCGAGGTTTCTGAAACATTACGGGCCGATCCAAGGTTAAAATAAACACAAATCTTCTTCCATAATGAGCAAAATTTATATTTATGTAGGAGCAAAATATATACGTATCAACAAAATCTGGAAAATATTAATACAAGAAATAAAAGATGAAAAAAAAGTTACTGGTTTTATTTACCATTCAAGTTTCTAAAACATCCATCCTTCATAGTCCTGAATGACTGAATTGTCCATTAATCTACTGTCATTTTATTTATGTTGTCCTCCCAGCTTCCCTCTCTAGGAGATGTAAGTGATTTTATCGTTTCCTGATGTCTTTATGTTTTTGTCTCTGCAGAGGATTAATCACTCCCAGGAAGATCTGTACCCTCCGATGGGAATGATGAGGCCTGATGAGCGGATGCAGCCGCTCTACCCGCAGGACTACCAGCACCGGGATTTGGACTACCAGCACCGAGGTCCGCCAGGAGGTAGGAGAACAAAAACTGAGCCAGAGAAAGACTCCTGATGGCACAAAAACAGCAAACAAAAATGGGGTACAAATGTTTCGCTGCTCATTATTTTTCAAAATAAATCACAATCACAGAATAAAATAACCTCAGATCTATAAAATCTGCAAATATTACTATTGAGTAAATAAAGAAATATGTAAATATTGTAAAACGTGTTTACTTTATTCCTATTTTGTGAAGCAAAATTATTTTGCCAAAGCAGTTCGCTTTGTAAATGGAGGACAATTTTAATTTAGTTCACCTTTTTCTTTTTTAACATAAAATTAAAACTCAGACATTTGGAAATATGTTAACTATAATAGTTATAGGGATGCAGCTAATTATTATTTTAGTAATCCGACGATTAATTGTATAAAAAATGAGCACCTTCTTCATATTTTAACCACTTGATCCTGTTTTAAATAATATTTATTAGAAATACATAAAAATGCAAATAAACAATTCATTTCCTTTTTTAATTAAGAAAATAAAAATGTTATTGCCTTAAATGAAATAACACTGTATTTTTTTAGGGAATGATTGATCATTTGTAGGAAAAAATGCATTTGCAGCTAAAATGCTTCCAACCATTATGTTTAATTTAACTTAATTATATAGTTTTTGTTCAGTTTTCGCTAAATCACTACTCTGACTGCAAATGGCCTTCATTTAAGTCCGGTTAATGATGAACTTTTTACTGAAATAGTTGACAATTAATCCAATTAACAATAAATCATTTCCTAAGGTAGTTGAGGATTATGTCAATAATCGATTAATAACATTAATTGTTTCAGCTCTCTACCTTTACCATGTCTCACCACCTCTGATCTTGGTGACTTGTGGACATGAAGGACAGTGAAAGTCCATCTAGTTTAAACACTTTAAATGTTTTATTGGTTTTATCTTCAGGTGTGGGAGCCCCGCTGGACCACTGGATGCCTCAGCCGCAGGTTTCCTCTTCGCTGGAGTCCTCGACGTCCAGCCAGGAGCAGCTCAACTTCTCTGCTTCCTCCACGTCTTCAAACAAGGGCCAGAAGACCGGGCCGGGCCGGTGGAAGACGCCGAACACTCCTCACATCGTGCCGCCGCACTCGGTTCAGCCGCCGTCCCGTTCCGACCTCCCGCCGCCTCCACCGCCGCCGCCTGCCGTCTACCCCGACCCCTACGACCTCCAACCGGAGCTGCCGCTGCCGCCGCCGCCCTCCACCATCAGCCCAGTGACGGCCCAACAAGCCGCCGACCGCAAGAAACGGGAGGAGCAGCAGCGCTGGTATGAGAAGGAGAAAGCCCGGCTGGAGGAGGAAAGGTGGGTTTGGTTCAGACCAGAGCTGGTCGAGTTACTAGAATATTAACTAGAGCTGAAACGATTCATCGTTATGAATGGATTAACCAGAATAATTGGAATGGATTAACTAATCAGATTACGGAGTCTGATTAACTGTGATGAATCGATTAATCAGATTAATTGTGATTAATCATGATTTTAAAGAAAGGTTTTTAAAAAGCGTACACTAAAGTGATGCTGTTTTTGTATATAAAATTTACAAGAAAAACTGACATTTTCTGAGCACAAAGTGGAAAAGTTTTGACTTTTCAAGTTCAGAAAATGTCTACGATTAATTTTCCATATAAAATACAATTATTTTTGTGTTTGCTTTGTTCATTCGAAAAGATGTAAAATACAGCAGTACGATAAAATAATTCAAATCAGTCTCTCCTGACTGTTCATCCGAATTAATAACATTTACATCTTTTAGCAGAGAGGAGTAATAATTAGTTTAAAAAATCGTATTTTCCCTTATTTAGCAGGTTGTTGGTGGAATTAGTTATGGTATTTTATAGGTGTAATTATTATTATTATTATTTTACCAGAGAGAGGAAGAGGAGGGAGCAGGAAAGGAAGCTGGGTCAGATCCGGGCCAACCCGGTCATGCCCGTCCAGCCCCATAACAATGGCGGAGCAATGCCTCCTCCTCACCACCAGCCGCCCATGGCCTCCATGGCGCCGCCCCAGCCTTACCACGCCCCGCAGCCGCAGCCGCCACCTTCCAGACCGGAGAAGCTGTCCAGCCTGCCGCGGTCCGCCGTGCTGCTGCCCGCCGCCAACTCTGCCGGTAAGATTATCTCCTTGTTTTCGGACGATATAAATAGAATCAGCTTTTTTTTTTTTTCATACCACATCCAGTTTTAATATTTTTTTCTTACTTTGTTTTTTCTAAAAAAAATAATTACAAATGACAGAAAATATTTTCAAGAAGTTTTTTTTATTTATTTGATAATCCCTTCTATGAGCTTTAGGGCCAGCATATGAGAAATTAGGATTATAATAGTATCAGCACAAAAAAAGAAACATTTTTACCACAACAATGTAAAGCGAATCATTTCAACCCTGTTGACCGTTTGCAGCCATGGACACGGTGATCAGGGAGCTGCTTCCTCAGCAGCAGCCGCGGACCATCGAGCGGCGCGACCTGCAGTACATCACCATCAGCAAGGAGGAGCTGTCCACCAGCGACAGCCTGTCTCCGGATCCCTGGAAGAGAGACGCCCGCGAGAAGGCCGAGAAGCAGCAGCAGCTCCACATCGTGGATCTGCTGGACAAAGAAATCCAGGAGCTTCAGGTAAAAATATGATTTTTGATTATTGTTAATCACCAACTGCAGTGCTCTCTGTAAATCTAAAATGTTGTAAAAAGCATATTGGAGAATTATTGGGCAACAGTTATTGTGTTTAGCTAAATAAAAAAAAACATATTTTCCTGTCTCACTTGTTGGTTTTATTTATTTAAGTGATTTTAATAGATGAAAATAAACAAATGAAACAAATAATTCAGAGACCAATGAAGCATCCCTCATTATGTCTTTTACTTAAAAAGTCTTACATTTATGTTTAAGTTACATTCCACGGGCACTGCGCCGTTACCTAGCAACCCCAGCAAAGTTCTGCCTGTTACCTAGCAACCCAAACAGAGTTCCAGCACATTTGGTCAGCTGGTCTTACTCACTGTATGCGCTGTATAATGGCTGCTGGAAAAGATGAGTGTTTTGCTGTTAACTTACCATCCAGAAACCACTTACCACATTCTTGTTGGTTGTGCAGGAGGCTCCACTTCTGCTTTTCAAAGATGTGCAGTTAAGTAACTCCACATTTGTTAGCAGCCATTTTCACGTATGAGAGTAAATGTTTAGTTTTGGGGGTGTGGCCAGCAGCATCTTATTTGGATTTAAAGAGCAGATGAAAATCTGATTATCTAAGGATGATTTTGTGCAAAGAAATGTAATGAACATGTTTTGTATAGACCATAAACTTGTCACAATCTGTTCAATAAAGCCTTAAAATCCATTAAGCATTCAAGTTTATCCAGCTTGGAATTTTTTCCCCATTCCTGTTTTCAAATTCTTACCGTTTCTCAGGCGAAACCGGAGCGAACGGCGGAAGAAAGCGACCGGCTCCGGAAGCTGATGCTGGAGTGGCAGTTCCAGAAACGGCTGCAGGAGTCCAAACAAAGCGACGACGACGAGGAGGAGGAGGACGATGAGGACATGGACGCCATGCTGATCATGCAGAGGCTGGAGGCCGAGAAGAGAGCCAGGGTAAGGACGGACGAACAGACAGTCGGTCGCCATGTTTTAAAATGGCGGAAAGCAAGATTTTGTCTTGGAGGAAGAGGTCCCACTCTGTCACGTGCGCAGGCTTTCTGGCAGCATTAAACTTGACTTCTGTTTTTTTCAAGCCACCTTACCCATCAGCTCCGAGTCCAGAAACGAATCCGCAGCTCCGCGCTCCAGAAAGGGCGAGTCGCGGGAAAATTAGGCTGATGGGGAGAAAAACAGAACCGCCTTTTCAGTCGCTAGAGTAGGAAACCGGTTCCTCTGCCGTGAATGTCACGCAGTGTGCATCTGCAACATGCTTCTGTCATCGCTTCGCCATGCTGCACTGCTTAAATCTGATTGGCTGGAAGGGTGGATGGCTGGGTATGGGCAGGAAGGAGGGCAGCGGTTCTGCTAATCAGCTTCCTCGCACCCAACACCACCAGGGATTCGATAGTGAAAATTTGATCCAGTTTAAACCAAATTAATCAGAAAATGTTTTAAAGTTTTTTTAACAGCTAAAGATGAAATGCAGGAACAGTGTGTGGAAAGATAATCTTTATCTCTCTTACCTTATTTGGATTGATTCTTCTCTTCTTTCTCGCTTCAGTTCAGTTGTGGATTTTTATTTAAGAAGGTTGAAATCTGGACTTTGACTGGGCCATTTACAGCCATTTCTGTTGTAGAGTTGCTGATGTGTTTTTAGGAATTATTGTGCTTTCGATTAACCAGTTTTGGGTTTAGGGTCGACTTGTTTTTAGTGTTTAACTTCCAGACAGTTGTTATGGTGCGTAACCATAGCAACAAGGTATTTATACACATCTGTAAAGCAAACGATACCTGAACTATGACCCCAAATCCTAGAAAAGTCAAATAATCTTCTACATCAATTATATCCCCTACTTTAGCATCTCTCTTTTTCTTTATTTTTTTATACTATATATATATATATATATATATATATATATATATTTTATGTTTCTGCCTGACTTTCTAACCAAACGGCCTGACGGAGATTTAAAAAAAGATGTGGCAAAAGCAAATGAGCTGGATTAGCATTGCTTGGTAACATCTGATGATGTCATCCAGGACATTTTACTTTTAAACGTCCGTGAAGCCTGGAAATTGCGCTGTTAGCATGTTGTTACAGTTGTGATACAGTCTTCAGTCAGAGGCCTCTTCAGATTTGTTGCAGCACTGACTGCTACAGGAGATCTACTCCGACTCTTTGAGTTACAATAACATTTAATTTCCTGTTGGGATAATTAAAATGTTTTTGAATTGTATTTGAAGATGGATTACCTCACATATTGGTGGTTCACTCACTTAAGCCCACATCACCATGCCTCCAACACCGTGTTTGACTGTTAAACAATTAGAAATTGGTCCAGATTTTGTTTGGTTAATAATTTGGTTGCAAACACCAACTATTAGGAAAAATTACTAAAAATTACCTCAAAACAATCTGACTCATTAACCGGTCGTTAAATTTGAACTTTTAAGGAGGCGATCAAATTTATTGATGATTAGTTAATCAATGCCTCGGTTAAGCAGCTTCTCCCCTGCTTCAATGAGATTCAGAAATATTTGTTTTTCCACACACTGTTTATGCATACTGCCTCAGCTTCTGTAAAATTAACAGTAAAATCCTGAAATGTTTCAAACTTGCTATGACTTTTCTTTTTTTATTCATTTATTTTTCTTCTATAAACCTTCACTGTGTTACTGTATTTAGAGTACAAGTCAAATATCCAGTATGGAAAATAGTGAAAGGAAATAGTATTCAGTTAAGAATCCAAGCCAAATATATATATAATTTTTTTTGTTTTTTTTTATTTTTTATTTATTTTTTGGCTTGGATTATTTGAGTTTTTTTCTGTAGAAATGGACTTTTTTGTGCAAATACCTCTAATGGAAGATGCACAAGAGGAAGCAATAACTAAACATATTTTTATATAGATAAAAATATATCTGATCTAAGTTGATCTTCAACTTAAGAACTAGATAAATAGATATTTAAACCCCAAAAATGTTTTTTAAATAGATTTTTGAAGCATGTAAAGCCTAAATAATGCAGCTCCTTCAAAGCCGTGACGCCAAATTGTGTCAAGAAAAACCAAAATCATGAAAATGATTTCCATCCCAAATCAACAATTTATACAGTTTTTATTATTTTATTTAACATTTAGTTAACCAAGTGAGTAATTGGCAGGGAGAAATGTAATGTTTTTGATTTTTAAAATATAAAACTTTCTCCATCTTGAGTCTCTAAATTATTGCAAGATAAACTTAGAACAGAATAGAAATATAATTATGTTTAGGTAATTAATATATTTCAAATCCATGACCACTAATAAACGAGCTTCAGTAATGTTTTCACTTTACTGTATGTCCTCCCCTTCCTTCTGCTTACATATTTTGCTCCTCCGTTTCCACCTCCTCTCCTCCTTTTTTATTAAATTTATAAAATCTCCTCCACTCCTTCACGTTTTTCTCAGAACTTTGGTATTTTCCCTCCCTCCTTCCTTTTTCTTTCTTTCTTTCTGTCCGCCTCTCTTACTCTTGATTCTCTTCTTCTTCTGCAGCAGCAGACTGCTGTCCCAGCTATCTCTGTTCTAGACTTGGTATGTTCTTCCTGTTAATGGCGCGTTTCCTGTCCCTGCCCTCGCATCACTCCTTGTTTTCTGTCTCGGCTGCCCACCTGCCCTCGTTTCCCTTCTGTCTCCCCTCACATATTTTAATATCCACAGCTGCTGTTTCTTTGGGGTTAGCTTGAATGATTGGGGGGTTAAAGAGCAGCCGGTTCTGGGATGTTTGATGTCGAAGCGCTCCGTCTCTTTGTCCACTCAAAACATCAAAACGAGGAAAAATCAGGGGAAGTTTGGGGTTTAAAAAAGGCCTAAAAGCTGCTGGTGGTGTTTGTTTGTTTTGAGTGAATATGGAGGGAGAACCTGCATGGCTGGATTCATCCGATGGAAACCCATGCATGAGGATCATGTCGTTGTGCCGTCCCTGAATTCATCACCTCATCTTTTTGTTCATCCATCTGTTTGTGCACGACTGGCTGAGCGTTTTCTCTAAGGGGTCTGTTCAACCACAGGGTTAAATTAAATTAATTCATGTTTTACTAACAAAAACCTGCAGGAGGGCTGAGAGAGACTTCTGCCTGGACGCTCATATTCCACCACATAAACAGAAAAAATCATCAGGATTAATACAGAGAATAGTGAATCTATTAATTTAAACTGTTAAAAAAGTTTTAGAAAAGTTAAATTTTTTCTTTTCTATATTTCTATATTTTTATTTAGTTTTATGGTGATTTAATAGACTTTTTGATTTCCACATTTTTTTTGTTTTCCATTTGTAATTTTTCTTTTTTTTTTGCATTTTTGCAAAGTTTCTTTAGTAAAATGTAATTCATAATATATAGAAATGTAAGAAACAGTAACACAAATTTATGCCGTATTTAGTTTTATATTCAATAAATATTAAAAATAGAACAGAATTTAAAAAAATGCAAATTATGAATAAAGCTTAAGTGTATTTTTTACAGCTCCATTTTTAATAAATGTTATTTTCACATTTATTTTGTAGATTACACATTAATGCATTTTGCATACTTTAATAAAATTAAATCGAGATGTAAGAAACATAACAAATATGTTGTATTTTGCTTAAAAATAAAGAGAACTTAAACAAATCCTGAATAAAGTTTAATTTTAGTTTTTATATGGTTTTATGTTTAATTAAATTTTATTTTCAAAAATAGTATTTTTATTTTTTTTATTGTTTGAATATATTTGTTGCATTTTTGCCATTTATAAAAAATAAAATTCAATTAATACTAAATAGAAATGTAATGAAAATGGCTTAAGCTTAAAAATGAAGAGAATTAAAATTCAGAAGAATATAATTCTTAACAGAAATACTTAAAACCAAAGCTTTAAGTTAAAACTCCTATTAGTTATTTAGATTTTTCAAGGTGTTGCACTGTTTTTGTGACTATTAATATAAACTTTGTCCAATAAATTTGTTTGCAGCAGGTACAGATTGGTGGGCGGAGCTTACAGTTGACCAATCAGAGCAAGATATTTTGGAGGATATTCATGATGTGCAAAAATCTGCAGTTTTTCTCATTGATGTTAGATCACTAAACATTTCTTTCTTCACTTTATTGTCTTTTCCATTCTATGCAAGAAAGTTTTCTCTATTTATAGTTTGGTTGAACTGACCCTTTAACCGCCATCCAGCCAAAAGAAACGGGTCTGTTTGTCTCTTTTTTTTTACTGGTTTTAAATGCATTTCTCCAGCTCTCTGAGAAAAATGTTCCATATTGAAGACCTGAACGTTGGAGCTTTACTGCTGCTTTATTTTGGTTGCTGCTGCTGCTGCTGCATGTTGGTGTCTGCATGGTCGGACGTGTGAGTTTCTGTGTTTTTGCTGTGCTGGAGCAGCAGATTGAGACATTATGCAACATGCTACTTCAAGTTAGCGTCCAGAAAGTCGAGATTAAATAATCTCAGATTGCTTGATTTGAACTTGGTCTAATTATTTCCCTGTCTGCGTGCCTTATGGCGTGGTGTGTGTGTCTGTGTGTGAACAACCAGTTGCAGGACGAGGAGCGGCGGCGCAAGCAGCAGCTGGAGGAGATTCGGAAGAGGGAGGCGGAGGAGCGGGTGAAGCAGGAGGAAGAGAGGAGGTGGAGGGAGGAGGAAAGAGTCAAGAGAGAGGCGGAGGAAAAGGTCGGTTCGTCTGTCTGAGAAAATGTTTGTTTAAAGATGGCGGACGTTTAAAACTTTAAGATTTTTCTTTGAAATTCCTGGAATTAGACCAATGTGGTTTTATTAATGTAAATCCTGTTTTTAAGCAAGTATGTAATTTAAACTACTCTGAGAACTCAGCAGAAAGCAGCTGACGCATGAGTCATTAACATTTATGACGTTTCCGAGCTATGAGCTTAGAAGTATTACTAGTTTTTAAATTACCATTGCGAGTTTGATTAAATTAAATCAGTTTTATGTAAACGCAGGAAAACTAAGTAGCTTTAAAATGCAATAGCAGCAAACCACATTTCACCAGTATTACATTCTCTAACTTTCACAATCATTATGCTGACATAAGAGATGGACTTAGGTTTATCTGCTCAACGATAAAATGTTTTTTAATTACATTTGTATGTCATTAAAAAATTCATTCAAATGTCAAAAAGCACATTTCCAAAATCTTTAGTTCAGCAATTGTTTTCTGTTTTGCCGGCCAAATTTTTACTGGTTTTGACTTATGGTCAGGGCGCGAAAAAATTAATTCAAGAGCCTTAAATGGCCCTTGAGCCAAACTTTGGACACCCCCGTCATAAATGGTAATGACTGTGGTGAAAGGAATGTCATGCTTAATAACAAAATGCACAATACTAATGAGTTAAAGTTACAGGTGCTTTTTCATTCATTCCTGTTGGGTTTTCAGCTCCACTCTTCCATTTATTTTTATCTAAATAAACATTGCATGTAGCTGAAATTGGTTTATTTAGGTTTTTATGTAATTTAAATGGGAAATAGAGATTGGTTTTGTTCTTTTTAAATTGTAAAATGACTTGCAATACTCCCATGCTGCTCGCATTGGACAGCACTGCAGTTTGTTTATTTAAATCAAATCTTTCTTGTATTAATGATAATCTGGGTGTAATTTAAAGGCATTGGTCTAATTCTTGTAGTTTCAAACATCCTCGACTTATGCACACTTATTGTTATTTAAATACTTGAAATAAATGTTTATTTTCAGAAATATTTTAGGTTTTTTCCTTATTCTGTTCAATATTTTTAAGTATGTTTTTTAACATACTGTTTTTTTGCATAAAATGTGCAGCAATCATTTAATCAGCCTTTTTTTTTTCTTTTAAGTTGATGAAATATTTTAGTTTTTGAATAACCAGCGGTTTGGTTTCATACCATAATCCACATTTGTGCTGCTTGTTGTAACAAATGTCGTCCATGTTTTGTTGTTTCACCATGATGAGATCGCTGGTTATTTAAAAGCATCATTTTCTGGTAGAAATCTAATTTATTTTGTATTTTTTTTATTGTAGTTTAATGCTATTTATTAAAAGTTGTCCCGTTGCATGTTGTCATCCTGAGCATTCCCACCCTCTGTGACGTTTTGCTGTGTCATGTTTTGTGCTCCCACCCACCAGAAAGCATGAGTTTTCCCATCATGTTGTCAGGAAGGTGCAGTTGTTTCAGTTTTCTTAGGGGGAGAGCTCAGTTTTTAATTTTATTAGTGGTTTTTTTTAAAATTCCCATTCCATCCAGCATCCAAACGTGTGTTTAGGGAATGCAGCCCACTTTCCACCAAACATTTCCCCCAAACCATTCACCTCACACACATTTAGAGATGCTAATATCGCCTCTCTCATCCTTGCCGAACATATTCATAAACCCAGAGCCCACGCAGCCGCTAATCCCTCCCAGGTTCTTCAGACCGAACTGTCCAGGCAGATCGGATCCGACCCTCGCCACATGAGACGGAAGATAATCTCACATCAGACCCGGAGCTGACCCTGAAATCCAAATCTCTCCCCCACCAGCGTAGCTTCGTCCTCTGAAGTCGAGATGCTAGGAGTCAGGGTGGGCTGGAAGAAAAACCCGCAAAACCTCAATGTAAACTGAGATCCGCTACATATAGCCTGATCGAACAAAGCAAAGATGCAGAGAGGGAGGGAACGACCCGGTGGGTCTGGAAGGAGTTGGATTAGAACCTTTTATCCAAACATTTTATCAAGTTTCAGGACTTTTCTTAGATGTATTTGATGGTCAGAGTCGACTGTAGGTCCAACTCGGGGGCCTCTTTGGGGAAATTTTCCTCACATTTACTCCCTTTAAAGAGCTGAAACGAAACATGAACTCAGAAAATTGTCCAATAAATTACATAAATAGATATGTATATATATTTGAAAATAAATCAGTTTCTTGACTAAATTAGTGCCACATTTTGTCCAGTCAGTTTCAGTTGATTAGATCCAATATTCTTTCCCTTCATGTTTTAAGATCAAGAAGAAGCTGCCAACATTCTCAGAAATTCTAGCAGTAGCATATTGCTATCAGTAGCAAACATCATATACTACTGGCATTTACATATTTTTCATCAATATGCTGTAATTAGCAAAAAGGCTACTGCTAGGGAACATTACCTTCAAAGCTACAGTGAGGTGACAGGTTAGGGTTTGGTTATCTGCTAGCATACCATAGCATCCAAACATGTTTTTGGAAGCTAAGCTGCTTCTAAAAACATGTTGGTAAACAACAACTAGCATTAGCTGCTATTCTAACTGTAACTGAAATGCTAAAATTACCCACACTGCAAAAACACAAAATCTTACAAAGTATTTTTGGCCTAGTTTATAGTGCAAACATGTTGGTAGTCTTGAAATAAGACAAATGTAACTTAAAAATAACTTTCTTGGCAAGAAATCGGAGCTTGTTTTAAGTAAATAATTCCTTAATACTGATGAAGAAGTGCTTTATCCATAAGTAGATTATTTAACTTGTAATAAGACATTGTTCCGATAAGTCAATTTATCTACCAATGGAACAAGTACTTTTTCATCAATATTAAGGAGATATTTACTTAAAACAAATGTTTAAAATGTTCTTGTTTAAAAGCTACTCTTACGGTTCTTATTTCAAGTGTGCGAAGATATTTGCATTAGAAACTAGACCAGAAATATTTTATAAGATTTTGTTCTTGCAGTGCAAATATCCTTAAAAAATACCAGAGCCACTAATTCACCCCACAGATTTCAGTGTTTGCTTTTTACCTCCAACAGTACTTTATATTTAGTTTTTTGTCTGAAATTTCATTCAACATAGCATTAAAAAGTCTTACATTTGACTTGCTAAAACTTTGAAGAGAAACTCAGGTGTTTTTTTTTATAAATGTTCCAGTTGAGGCCCTCGATGTTGGACCGTCGGTTGTGTGGTGTTTCCTGACGTGAGTCAGGTTACAGTTAGTTTGTCAAAGCGAGTCACAGAGAGGTGGGTGGTTGCTTGTTGAATAGCTTCTAGCTGTGTTTCTAGCTAATTAGCGTGTTAGCATCCAGTGTTGGTGGCAGCCAATCAGAGCGGAGCTTACTAACAGGTTATCCCTCCCCCAGAGGAGACAGGAGGAGGAGTACTACACCCGTCTGGAGGCCGAGCGGCGGCGGCAGCACGAGGAGGCAGAGAGAAAGCTGCTGACGCCCGATGAGCCGGCCGGTCTGTATCGGCCCCCGCTGCCTCGGGATTACCAACCTCCCGCCCCCCACAACCCTACTAACACCCCCCCGCCCCCACCACAGAGAAACACCTCCTACCTCAAAACACAGGTCATCTCGCCCGACACGCTCTACACAGCCAAATTCGTCTCGTATGCGGGCGACGACGAAGACGAGGAGGAAGCCTACTCGGCAGGGAGCGGCGGCCAATCAGGTCAGGCCAAGCTGTCGGCGACCAGGAAGTCGTACGGCGACCTCCCGGCCTCCGCCGCGCCCACTCAGAGCCGGCCTCAGCCGCCGCCCACTGCGCGCAAGCCCCGCCCTCTTTCTGACGGCATCTTCCTGTCTGGCTCGTTCCAGCCGCCAGCCAACAACTCCAACAGTACAGGCCCCCCCCTTCCTGCCAAACCCAGCTCCGCCCCCCCACCTGGAAGCTATAAAGGTAGAGCCGGAGAGAGGAGCGAGGAGCCAGGCGCCTCTAAACTCCCACACCTCCCTCTCCATCCACTCATCTGTCATTTCCTACCCTTCATGGTTTTCAGCTCTTAGATTTTCCCTCTTTTACGTGTTTGTCTAGATTTTGTCCAACGTTTCATCGTTCACTTTAATTTACTTTTGTTTGTGGGAATTCCTTCGTCTCTCCATAAGCCAATCAGATTGTTTTTGTGTTTGAACTAGGGCTGAATCAATTAATCGACTTAATTGTGATTAATCGATTACTGAAATAATCAACTAATTTAGTAATCGATTAATCATTAATTGGAGAATACAAACTGAAAAAAGACCAATTGTAGGAAGATTGTCGTACTCAGAGGAGCAATTAGCCAAAATTGTACAAAGAAACAAATTAGGGCTGAAATGATTAATCGTGATTAATCAATCACTGAAATAATCGTCAACTAATTTAGTAAGCGAGTAATTGGAGTATACATTCAATAAAGGCCAATTGCTAAAAAATTATCATTCTTTGAGAAGTAAGAAAGTTAAATTTGTACAAAAAAACATGTTAAGGCTGAAATGATTACTCGTGAAGCGATTACTGAAATGAAGCATAAATAACCCAAAAATGGCCCAAAATGTATCAATGTTGCATTTAAGATAAAAAAAACTTCCATCTTTAGTTTTAGCTTCAAATTCAATAAAAAGCCTGTTTTCCTGTCCATTTATTAATCGTTAATCCGAAAGATAACCATCAGACATTTATTAAAGGAATTCTGTATTATTGCGTTTTAGGCATTAACATTTTTATGCATTTCTAATATTGTATAAAATAACCTTAAGTAGTTAAATAAAAAATCTACAGAATGGTCCAGTTTTTTAAATTTGATTAATCGTCAGAATAATCGATCAAATAATCGGTTATAAATAATAACTAATCGTTAGCTGCAGCCCCAGTTTGAACACCTTCTTTCCTTCTCGGTAATTTTTTTTCCACTCCCTCTCCTCATCTTCCTCCGATCGCCCCCCCTTCTTCGAACAGAAAAAAAAGCAATCGATAATCACGCCAACTCGTTTGGTACAGACGATTGAGGCCAATCATAGTACTGTTGGTGTTGTCGCTCGCCGCCTCCTTTCTGTCTGGTTGGTTGCTTCTTGGGAACAGGGATGGAGGAGTCGCCTCCACTTCCTGCCCCATCGCTCTGCTTAGCGATGTTTGCTTTAAAGGGAAGGAGATTTGGCTTTTCACACCCATCTCTAACTCAGTAATTAAAATGATTTCATATAAATGCAGCAGCAGTGAAAACTTGCCTTTGTCTGAGATTGTTTAGCATTTCAACTTGAAATTTAACAAGACGAATGTTTAACAAAATGGCTCCTGTTTTGGTTTATTCAATACATTTTCCCCCATGTTGTAATGTCTACTTCTAACTAGCACTTTTTCGTCAATATTCAGGAATTATTGATTTGAAACAAACTCTTGTATCTTGCTGAAAAGTTATTTGAGTTAAATTTTTCTTGTTTCAAATGTACTTGGAGAGTTTGCACTAGGAACTAGATAAAAATACTTGGTCAGATTTAGTTTTTTTAGTGTACTTCACAACGTCAAAACAAACATAATTTAATGCTCTTTTTGTTGTATATTTGGATCTACTATATCACGTCGCAGCTTTATATGCAACACTTAAATTTCAGAAAGGAAAAACTCTCGACACGCTCAGACAAATGCAGAATTAAAAGCATCTGAATTCATACCTGAGGTCCTGATTGGGTTCCTGCCTGCACCTCCACCACGATCCACCTCCACCTCATCACACACCTGAGACCTCAGACACACTTCATGTTGCACTCATTAAGCAAAATCATCTCACTAATGCCCCCTCCCCCTCCACCCAGCACCACCCCTTCCCTACCCAATGGATCAAAACTGCATGCTTCACAAACGAATCACAGCACGGCGCTGCACGCTGGCTGCCAGCAGCTCACCTCAGTCACTGGCTTGATGTCTATTGCTTTTTACTGCCTCTGCGAAGCTTTATTCTTCTTCTTCTTCTTCTTCTTCTTCTTCTTCTTCTTCTTCTTCTTCTTCTTCTTCTTCTTCTTCTTCCTTTCTAGTTAATTTGCTCCCCCCAAAACTACTCGTCAGTTTCAGCTCTGATTTTTGCTGTCCTTCCTTTTCAACTGTCGCTTTTGTTGCTGCAGCTTCATTAAAACCTGACTACAACTCCCAGAGGGCTTTGCTGCAGGTTCAGGTGATTTATCAACACCTGAGCCTCCGGCTTTTTCCCTGCTGGACTGAATGCAAAAAATAAAAGAAAAATGTTATTGTTTTACTGAGCTGGCATCTCCGAAAGCTCGACTGTGATTTTAATAAAATGGGAAAAAGAATAAGAGGTTGGATTCCTCAGAGTAATTTTCATCTGTTTTGGCTCAGCAGAGGAATGCGAGGGCTCGTTTTTGTGTTTTTTTTGGGAGGGGGATGGAGCTGAGGAGCTGCCAGCTGGATGAATGTGTTTGGGTTCACCATTTGTCGCTGTGTCTGTATGGAAACTGTCCCAAACGGCCCGCGTTTTTATTGTATCGGAGCACAAACCCAACATGTAGAGTTGAAGTCCAGCTCAAAAAGACATCTGCGTTTATTTGCAGCCCTGGTAAAGATGTGAGAAAAGACTTTATGCACTGAAGTTTATTTTGAGTAAGTTTTAGTTTATTTTTCACAAGATTATCAACAATAATTTTCTAACAGGGATGTTGAAGATGTGGCCCGGGGGCCATTTTTGGTCCTTCAAATGATTTTATTTGGCCCCTGACCAAGTCAAACATGGTAAACAATTTGGCCAACAAAATTGAAAACAATTGCTCAACCAAAAACATTGGAAATTGTCTGCTTTTTTTAAAATAAGGCAACAGTCTGAAGCCTGAAGCCTTTCTTTCAGGTAGCCTCTTAAATGATGTTCAGATTTCAGAAAAATTTGGTTGAATTTAATTAATTTTGTTCCCAGTAGTTTAGATTTGCAGTTTTGGCAAAAAGTTTGGGTACCACTGCTCTATAAATTAAACATACTTTATTGAGTTTGCTTTTTTTTTTTGTCTTGTGGAAATGAGAATATAGCGCAGATGTAGTCAAAAAATGGCTAAAAGAAAATCGCCTAAACTTTCCCGTATCTACAGTCGGTTTATTAATTAAAACCTTTAAAAGTGCTATAAACACGAGGATGAAAGTTTATCCTGCTTCCGTTTAGTGACTGATTTAGACCGTTTGGCTTGCAGAGCCTTTCAGGGCGAGAACCTGTGGAGGAAACTCATTTCAGTTGCTTGTATCTTGTTCTTTTGGTCACTTACCCAAAGCTTGTGACCATAGTTGAGTTTATTGAACGTAGATTGATTGGTAAATACAGATCGTCACTGTAACAATCTGCCTATCAATGTATTTTTTTTTTCTTCTTTTATAAAGAAGACTTTGAGGTACTTGAACTTCTCCATTTGGGCCAGGACCTTGTCCCCAAGCCAGAGAAGATACTCCACCCTTTTCTGGTACAAGACCATGATCTCGGACTTGGAGGTGCTGATTCTCATGCGTCACCAAAACGGATCCTTCAGCACCTTTGCTGGGCCTTGTAATTCTGTCCTAGACTGTTATGAGCAGAATCAATGACAAAGGCCAACATTAGGTTTGTCCAACTCTAACCAAAAAGAAGTCGGATTTAATGCCGCCATTGTTGACCAATCTCTCATTGGTCACACAGGAAGCTAACGTAAATATGTAAACACCTTGAAGAACTAGAATTGGGTCTTTCAAGAGGATAAAACATTTGGTCAAATCAAAACAGAAATGGTTCACAAAACGCCAACATTTTTCTTAAGCACTTTAGGGAACCTTGCTATTGCAATTACAGATGAGTTTGCTTTGAGGAAATGTCCACATCTTTACCAGGAGTCCCTCTGGGTGTGGAGGGAGCTGCTTCTGGAGTAAAAACCGGAGTCATTAAGATTCATCCGTTGTTTCTCTGAAAGCTTCCTGCTCTCAGGTTGAAGCCGTGAAACTAAATGTTGTTTCAGCTGGAAAATCCCAACATTTTTTGTTCTCTAAAGAGGAAGTGGTTGGCATATTTCACTGTTTTTCCAGTTGTCATAAAAAAGACCAAAACCAACACTGTGGGTTTCACTCTTATACTTGCTGAACTGAACCTTTTGTTGTGAAACTGGATGGAGATCCAGAAAAGGAAGCAGGGATGTTCTTTCAGTGTAGCTTGTGAACGCGTACTGTGCAGAATCCTCACGAAAACAGCCAGAATCTGAGTGAGGTCCAGCAGAACCGGTGCTTCAAAAGACTCGAGGTGAAATGTCTTTTTTAGGTTCAGTTCGCTTTAATCGAACTCTAGTTCGTTTGCCCGGGCAGTCTGGTTCGTTTGGGGAGATGTGCATTTGAACTCTAGTCCTCCTCTAGGTGTTTGTTCGGTTGAAGTGAACTCCGGTGCGATTCAGATGCATTTGTGAACGACAAATGAATTAGAGACTGCTCCAAAAACGGGAAGTGGGCTGCAGCGCAGGGCATTCTGGGTAAATACAACCAAAACAAGCGTGAGTTTAGCACTAGGGGAGAAATGGCTCAAAAGAGAAATCCTACAACTGCTAAAATCTGACGCCACTCCATTGTTGTTTACCTTTTGTGTCATCTTCTGAGGTAGAGAAAAGAAATCCGATTTTAATTAGACTCCTAAAGAACCTTTCAGTTTGTGGTTTTAGACTTAAAAAAAAACAAAGCTTATTCTGTGAAATGGTTGGTTTTGGTGTTTTTCCCGCTTAAAAGTGAAACATCGCAGCGGTCGTTGCTGAGACACAGGGACACATGAGCCGAGCTCCTGAGCCGTGTCGGGTCGGGGTCACCAGTTGCACAATAAGGTGACCGTGACCTCAGATCCCGGCCCACGCTTCCACAGACCGTTTTCCTGCTTTGGATCGGCGCTCTAACTGCTCCTCTTCCTGCCTGGAGACAGCTGAATGTTTCTGCCTTAATGCTTCTCAACGCTGCTCTTCTTTCTGCTCAAACCGGTCTGTGGGAAAAAATAACAAAATAGAGATTGTATGGAGAGGCTGCTGGGTCTCAGCTCAGAGTTTTTTAAAATAAAATAATCAGAGTCTCTCAGCCATCACCCGGCAGCCTCCACCTCAGATAGCTTCAGTTCCTCCTTGAATGCTGACTCATGTTGTGCTGCTTTGTTTGTGTGTCTGCTGCGTGGCGCCCGAACATCAACAGGGTTTAACTCGCACACTGGAAACTCGACAGGAGTTGTAGGATCAGGAGAGGTCTACAACGACCCGCGGGACAAATGGACGAAGAGGTGAGCATCACATCGTCTTTCTAAGAAAAAACTAAGCTAGCAGCAGATATTAACTCGTAAATAAGCAAAATATGAATTAGACCATTTGATTGATTTACAATGAAAGTGCCCTACTATTCAAATTGAGATTTTTTTTCTTCCAACTATTTGAAAACAGAGTTATGTTCTGCCCTCTAGTGGCTGGAGGTTGGGTCAAATTTAAGGAGGGATTTCAGGAATAGAAGTTTGTTTTTTTTTTCCTCCAGTTTTTTTTTTTTATCATAACATTTCTGGTATCTGGGTAAACAGAATAAGATTTAAAAAAAAATAAATAAATAAAGACAGTTTGGGAAAAAATTTAATATTTTTTCAGTTTTTCTTCAAATCAATCCCAAAATAATAAGTTATCTAAAAAAATAATAATTTTTGATCTAAAAAAACCCAGACTTCTTTTGTTTAGTTAAAATAGTTCTACTTTGTTTCAATAATTTTTGACTATTTTAGTTTGCAAAAATGCCATTAAAATATCCACCTTTTTAAATATATTGGTATTGATTTCCCTAAATCTGCTTTTAATTGCTGAATTAAAACTTGTCTGAATACGCAAAGTGTTTTCAAATGACGACTGACATAGAGCCTGTTTTTATTGCTGAAAACAGATTAAATATTAAATATTTTTCAGTTTTCTTCAAATTGAGCGCAAAATAAGTAGAAAAAAACATTTAAAATTTGTGATCTACAAAAAAAATCATATACATATATTATTTTTAAAAATCTAATATATATAAAAATAGTTCAGTTTTAGTTTATTGTTGAGTAGGTAAAAAAATTAAGTTTTTAAAAATGCCATGAGTAATTTTTAACTGAAAAAACCATTCTGCCTTTTCGAGTTGGTTGGTATTGATCGCCCCCTGGTGGCGTCACAGAGACACTGCAGCAGCTTTTCTGTAGCTCCAGAGTTGAAAACGAGTTTTTCTCATTGTGTTTTTGTCTGATCAGTCAGGAACAGGAGAACTCGATCCCCAGCGACGCTCCGGAGAGTTTGACCTTTAAGGAGCGCCAGCGCCTCTTCTCTCAGGGGAAAGAGGTTTCCAACAAGGTGAAAGCTTCCCGGAAACTGATGGAACTGGAGAACGAGCTCAACACCAAGCAGTAGGCCTCCCAGCGCCACCTTAAATCCACCTTAAGGAGGTCCTGGGAAACGTCCAGATGGAGCAAAGCGGCGCTCTAAGTAACACTGACAGCCTCCTACCGGTTCTGATTTTTATTTTTATTTCGAGATAACTGGACCGTTCACCTTTCATTTTTACGACGTAGCTGTATCATTGGAACATGGCAGACGGTTCTAGTTTCAGATTCGTCCAAGTCTGTCAGCTATATAATAATGAAGCACTGTAAAAAAAGTTTTAATTATATCTGATTAGAGAAACACAACAAACAGGGGATATATTTTTGTTTGTAAAATGGTTCTTGGGGGATTTAGAAAGATTTATTCTCGTTTAAATTTTTTTTAAATAGCTTCCTGAAATATGAACAATTTTATCATATTTTACGCTCTTTTGTTGTTGTTTTCACTTTCAGTTCCTTCTTGCCAGCAGAAATAAACATATTTTATTAATTTTATCCATTTTTTTTATTTTAAAGATTAAATTCTCAATGAGAGGAAACACTGTTTTTTCACTCGGTAGCGACAGAGAGCGGGTTTCTTTCGTTTTTGTGACGTCTTTAGAGGAACTGGAGGATGGTAAAGGGGTCTGTAAGTGCACAACTTTACTGTAAATATTCCGGTCCATAACTGTCTCTTTTTACTACTGTGGAAACCTTCCAGGAAACTAAAGAAAACCGGAACGCCTCCGTGATTAACTTGGAATTTTCAATTCAGAAAACCCAACAAACCTCTCGTTTTCAGTGTCCCCCCTCCCCGCCTTGTTTCTGAATGTTGAGTTTTAGGTTCTTTTAAAGGTAGTTTTTTGCAAAGTTGTGTGAAATTAATTTGATTTGTTCCCCAAATTCAATTCAAAAACACTTCCACTCGAAATGTGATTAATGTTCACAATATTAATAAAGGAAGAGGAGCTTCTCTTCGAATGCTTGTTTGCTTTACAAGTATTTATTTCAAACCTTGTAGGAAAAAGTAAAACATACATGCACATATTTTAGTATTTACTCTGTATCTGCAGACCTTTTTATTTCAGAGAAGTGGATTATATTTGGGACCTCCTGACTGTGGTAATCTTTTTCCCAAAGTGTCGACAGCTGAGCTTTAAACTGAGTGGCTCCATCCTGTGTGAACGGATCTTATTTTTTTCATCGACTGGAGATGAAACTGATTCTACGTGACGATGAGATAAAACGCTGTTAGTAACTGACCTGTAGAATCACTACAAGCATTTCCTCCTCGACTTCTCCCTCTAGGTTTCAAAATGAACTGAATCATTTAAATGGTTTCATGTTTAGCCTTTTGTAAATCATTAATAAATACAGATTTTTCAACAACGGGGCTTGATAATGTTTCATTTTTTCATCATTTTTCTTTATAAAAATGGTTGTAAGAAGTAATGTTTTGTTTTGCTACCAAACAAGCAAAAAAATAAAAATAAATAAAATTAACAAAAATACTCTATATATGCACAAATACCTCAATTATCAAGTTTCAATTAAGATTCATTCAAATATTGTCAAAATTAAATTCTACTAAGCTTTTGTTAGACTGAAACTCATTTTTTAAATCCAATGGGTTTTTTTTTATTGCATACTTATTTAACACTTTGTTTTCAAGAAATGTTAAGTAAATTAAGCAAATTTTTATCTCAGATAAAAATGATCAAAATTAAAATGACTGCCATAAATCATCTTTAAAAACTTTAATATAAATTAAGATCAAATTTAATTCAGAATTTGAGTTACAACTGTAAACACAAATAAAATCTTTTGTATGAGGGAAAAGATTTTAGCATGAACGAAAGGATTGTAACTTTACAGTAAAGTAGTTCTGTAGGCGGAACAGAACGAACATGAAGGAACTGGCGCTTTAGAAGCGGGAAATGTCCAGAACTCTCGCGAGAAGAAACGTGTTTTGGAAATTTTGTTCTGAAAGCTGTCGTAGGCTCTCCACAAACTAGTTTATTCAAAAGAAAACCGAAAGTATTGCGAGTCATCGTAGCTACACCCGTTTTACGCGGACATGTATAGTTTCAGACACACCAGAAATATAACTAGCAACACGTAATACTGCATCGTTTAATAATACTGCTGTCCATATGTCACAGTATCTGTCAGGATGGCCGAGCGGTCTAAGGCGCTGCGTTCAGGTCGCAGTCTCCCCTGGAGGCGTGGGTTCGAATCCCACTTCTGACAACGTTTTAATTATTAAATGCTTTTTATTTTATTTTATTGTTTTTCTGTGATGATCCTAAGAACCTATCAATTGTTTATTTTTGAATCATTTATCTGCGCAGCATCGACTTTAGCCAAGAAGAATGGGAAACCTAAGCATAAAAGACTGTAGGAAATAAGTTCATATGAACATATAATCATATTTTTAATAGTTTCACATCTATGTGAAGGGAAAATTTGAGAGGTTACAAAGCATATTTACATTTTTTGTTCCATAACACCACCAAGAGGAGCAAAATGAAAACGCAGGTAATTTTAACAAAAATAAGTTTATTTCAAACGCCAGAAAAATAATACATCAGAAAACGACTTAATCTCCCTACTTAATATAAAGACTTTCAAAGTCTTGAAAATACACATACAAAACAAGGTTAACCTAAAAATCTCAAAAAACAAATTATCACATTTGAGGAGCCTCTAGCAAATAACGTAATTCTCCTGAGCAACAAACCTTTACTAAGTTTTAGGAATGAAAAGGGTTGAGTAAGGAAATTATAATACAAGAAACAATCAGCCACAAATCAATACAACCAAATGTTAATACATCTAAATTTAAATGTAAACTTCTGTTGTGTGGCTGATTTAACAAAACAAAAAACCACTGCAGCAAACATCTGAAGAAGCTTTCTTCATATCAGGAAACCTGTTGGAGAAGAAAATAAGATTAATAACACGGCCATTGCTGGTAGAAATGATTCCAGGCTGAAAATAAATACTGCTCTGCTTTGTCCATGTCTTATCCAAACTTCTGGAGTTGTAGCTTAACTGGGTTTGTAACACAATTTTCAAACATTAATGCAACACTGGATGGAAATAAGTCTTTTGACAATGCAGAAATTTGATGATGCCACAGCAAACGACTAATCAAAGCTAAGATATTAGTGTGATCTAGTTTTTAAGAGGCGACTTCCTTTTACCAGGCTGTGTAAAAGCTTTCTTCAAGGGCATGCGCAATTTTTAAGCAAAACTGCTTTATGAAGTACCTGCATATATTATGTTGTGAAAGATCACCTTCCCAAAGCCAGTATTTATTTATTGTCTTTATAACCATCTGTTTCTTACATTGACCTGAGTGTTCACTTTGCACCCATCAGTAGCTTCAACTTCGTTGTAGACCTCTTCTTTATCGATATCACAAACCTGTTTTTTTTTACAGGAACTCAACTCCTGAAACCTTTAGGTAAGAGAAATGCAATTAAAATCTTAAATATACTCCCAACATAGCATGGTTTTGTTAAAGAATCTACATCATGCATCTTATAATTTACTACTAGTAGAATCTGAAGAGTATACCTGCGTCCAAGCAATACATCTATATAGTCTGCATGTCCAGCATCCACCATCTTCTTGGCGATATGAACTCCATCAGCAACAATATCCACTCTCCAGATGGAGTTGGGGCCAAACTCTCTGAAGAAAATCTGCAGATCTTTCTCATACAAACAATCCCGGAAGAAGGCTGCCGCCTCATCACTCCACTGTCCGTCCACACCAGCCGGTTTCACCCCTCTCAGAACGCAGGGATAAGTCATTTTTGGGAGGTTTGCAAGCTCCACCGGAAGCTGCTTCAGCTGTGAGAAGTCATGGTATGGTATGACCGCATGATGCCCATAATCGACGAGTTTCAGGACCACTGTGGTGTCGGTGTGTATGATTTCAGCCCTGCACCACTTGTTCTTGGATTCAGACTTCAACAGGCAGCAGGTACCTGGAACCAGGTGGGCCTCTGGAAGAGAAGGCATATTGCCAGGCAGGTTGTCCAACATGATAGACACTTTATCCCTGATGAGGAGTAAATCTTGGCGAACAACACAAAACTCAACGGGAGTGGTAAACGCGGATGCAAAGCCAGAGTAAGCTTTGTCTATCTCAATTGGATCAAAGAGCAGCTGAGGAGTGCTGGTGTCTGTGGTGAATCCATCTAGTGAAGCATCATTTTGGGTTTCAGCTGCTAATGCAGTCTTGTCTCCATTTTTGTGCAATGAAGCCTTGATTTGACACATAAGCAAGAGTTCACTCAGGATGATGTCAACCAGCCAAACTTTATCAGCCTCAGAAATTTGGACAAATATCAACTTGACCTCAGTTCCTACTAACGGTTTGAGCATTTCATACCAGCACTGAGGTGTTGAATCCTCATTGAGTCCAACACTGTTTATCTTGCACAACAAAGCAAGGTTTGGGACCTCTTTCAGGTCGGTACATTGCTCTGGGACAGGCCCTCTTGGAATTTCTACAGTTATTCCATGATCCACCAGGAAGACCTCAAACCTTCTCTGATGAATCTGCTGAACAACAGCTCTCCGCCACTTGCCGTCCTCAGCCTGGACTAAGCATTTCAGGTCTTGTTTTACATCTTTCTCAGGCACAGTCATGTACTTCTTTATGTTGTCCATTATATGTCTTTCCATCGATGTTAGCAAGTTGTTTTCTTTAGTCAGTCTGACATAAACGCTGCTGTCACTCTGGACTGAAAGAATGGTTCCAGTTTCTGTCTCTCTGGCCTGATCAGTCTGATGGATGGACACTTCTGGACAGTCCCTGGAGACTGGGATGGAAGATGTTTTGAACTTCCTGTAGCGCTCTCTTCTGCAGCATTTTTGTCTAACCCGCCTGGTGTTTCGGACTTTCTGCTTGGCTGATGGTTCTGGCATCAAACCCTTATTCTTTATGGTGGCTGCTGCTTCTCTGTACTTTTCACTTTGCTGACTTTCTTCTCTGAGGTTCTTTTTACAGGGACTTGTGCTGGGAGTGAAATCAGATAAAAGTGAAGGAGTTGCTTCTTTGCTTTTTGCTACAGAGGTGCTATTAAGATTCTTGCTATCTCCATCAAGAAGCTCAACCTTGACTTGCCACTGATCCCCAATCTGACAGACAAACTCAACCAAGAGTGGCTTCTCTGTCACAGCTTCGATGAAAGAAGCTTCATCTCTATAGGTGCATGTGTTAATCAGTGAACATGGTATGCAAAACCTTGGCTGAGACAGGAACTGCTCCGGTAGAAAGTAGATCTTTTCCTTTCCTACAAATGCTGAGTTTCCATAGTCCACAAACTCCACCTTGTAGGAGGAATCATCTTCCTGGTTCTTCACAACTGAACGATACAGACCACCATCCTCCTCAAACTCTGACAAAACAGCATCACTGACGGTCAAGGGTGAGGCCAGCTTCAAGGTATCTTTGAAGTCACTTGAGTTGAGATCTTCGCCCATTTTCAGGATGGCAGATTCGTCATCTGACACCTGGAGGTAAAACCTACTGATGGAGTCAATGTGGGACACAAAACATTTTACCCTACATCCAGGATTTATGTTCTTATATGGCAGCCACACCAGTTGGGGTGTTCCTTTTTCCTTTCTGTGCTGTGTTTGCTTTGTATGTTGGTTTCCACTTGTGGACTTGATTTGAGATTTTATAGGACCAGTCCTCTTTTGATTTTTCACAAGTTCTTGTTTGGCTCTTGCCTTCCTGTTTGGGGCACTACCAAGTGCAGAATTTTTGGTGTTTTTCAGTTTTGCACCGATAGCTTTAGATGGAGATGCACTGTGCACTTTTAAAAGAGTTTTGAATATGCCTAATTCACATTTTATGTGCTGGTTTTGCTTTTTAGCTTCTCCGCAGCTTAAAGAAAATCTGACAGCAGTCTTTGGTTTCTGGGAAAGACTCAAAATGAGCTCCTTCACCTTCTCATTGATGTTGATCTCTCCATCAAACAGCTCAACATCAAATGATCCATCATCCCTCTTTCCCCGTACAACAACTCTCACCAGCTTATTGAGGACTGCATTGATAAGCCACTCCAGGGCGTCTGCGTGGAGTTCCTCTGTGGGCACTGAATGGAGGTTGAATCTTACAGCCTGCATTGGCGTATACAACAAGTCTTCACAGCTCCTGGAAATGAACATGACAGACTTTTTCTCTGATATGTTTGTGTTTCCGTAGTCAACAAAGAAAACGCCAACATGCAGGGACGACTGAACACTTAGGGTTACACCCCTGTACCATTTGCCATCCAAGTACTTTGCGAGGCACATCTTTCTCACAACAGCTCCTGTTCTGGCTTGCATGTTTTCAGTTGCCTCTAAGATTTTAATCTCGAGTTCTTCAATGATTTCTGTGTTCCTCTCGAGGTGGCAGTAGACTTCACACTGGCTGTTGACATGCGTAACATAGACCTGTTCTTCATCTCCAGGACTTAGGTCAAACGAAGAGTAGATGAAAGACTCGGGGAACACATCAGAGTTTTGCCTCGAAGATGAAGTTGCTACTCTTGCAAGTCCCTGCCTGATAAGTGTATTTGCAACGCTTTGCTGTGTTTGAGTGTTGTGGAGAGAAACGACGTTGCACATGCCTTTGTTTTTCACATACAATAGGGATAAAATTTTACATTTCAGAACACCTTCGATGTTGAGGGCAAAACTTTTCAGCAAGTTGCATGCATGGGGACTCCAATCGCCACAGTATTTTGGATCTGCTGGTTCAATGAGGTTATAAAGGCTGCATCTGAAAGCTTGTCCTTCCAAGCGAAGATATTCTGGCATAATTGCCTGAAGATGAGAAGATGTGACCAGGATAATGGAACCGTAGTCAACCAGCATCACTACGGCTTGGCTCTTCCTGTTTCCAATGACGAAGCCCCTGTACCAGCGTCCATCTTCAGGTGACTTTACAACGCAGCACAACTCTTCTGAATGGAGGGGAACTGTGTGAGCTGAGTAATGGAGCTGGATGTCGTCCATGAGCTTCTCCAAAGCTTGGGTTCCATCGAGAAGCTGGCACCAGAAGTCAGATGGAGAGTTAATGTGGGAGCAGCGTACAGAGACCTCAAACCCTGGCTTGAATTTTAAAGCTTTGTAGCAAGAATGAACTTCAATCTTCTCAGTTTCATTTCTGAACAGGCTCACTTCTCCTTCACAATCCTGCCGCTGCTCTTTTTTCATGTTTGTTTCAGAGCGTTGTAGCTGTCTTGCTTTATCCAAAACATCTTGTTTTTTCTCCACAGGTAAACGTGGAATGTACTCAGCCAGTTTGGAAGAGATCAAGACCTCAGTCATGCTCTTGTCGCTTCCCATCTCAAACAAGTCGACGACAAATGTGTTTTTTTTAATCTGGATTAGGTGGACAAGCAAAGCTCTGCCGGACACCGTTTTTCTGAAGAACTGACATGTTGCGCTAGGCCATACGTCATCTAAAGGAAAAATATTAACAAGTGTGCAACAGACAGCAAAGGGGGATGTGCCAGCAAATGTCTTGGGTATATTCTTTATCAACTTGTGTGGCACTTTTTCAACATTCCCATAGTCGATAAAAAGGATTTCGGCTCCGTGCTCGAGAACATCCGTCACCACACCCCTGTAGAAATGAAAGTCTTCATTGTACAGAGCACAGCACATTGCCCCTATCTCCGGATTCAGCAGTACATCTTCATCCAGCTTCACCTGACTGAAGTGCTCTCCTATTTTGGCCATCATTTCCTCAAGCTCCTCGTTGCGTTTCTGGGTTCTGATCCAGAAGTGGTTTGGATTCTGAGCATACTCAACATAGCCCATGAAAAAGGAGCCAACCTGAATTTTCTCTGTTTCAAGGGTTTTGTATAATGCTTCACCCAGGATTTTCTCATAATTCTCATATCGATCCTGAGGAGACGGTTCCTCAACATCTAAAAGTGGCTCGGAGGAAAGATTTTGGATCGGATCTGGTTCTTCCAGGTGTTTGTCTTTAGCACTTAGCACCGTGATGGTGTACAAATGATTATCTTTATCAAAACCAGTGATCTCCACATCAAGAACTGCTCCGAGCAACCCTGCCCTGAGGAGACTCATCTGCTGAGTTCTGAACACCAAGTCCTGGTCAGCCAGAGAGGGAAGTGTGCATGGAAACGCCATTATTTGCACTGAGTAAAATTCAGGAGGTAAGCTGTGGACATTCTCAACTTTTGCTGTCTCAAAGAAACCATAGTCAATGAAGAAAACTCTTACTTGAGAGTTGGCTGGCAGGAGCTGCACAAAGCCTCTGTGCCATCTCTGATCTTTTCCTTTAACTGCACACAGAAGACCCAGGTTCTCTGGACTCTTCTGACTGCATCCTTTGGTTTTGTCCTCACAAATTTCAGCCAGCTTTTTTGAAACTTGCCACAGCTCTGCTGCTGTGTTAGCCATTTGACAGTAAAACAGCCCAGGATGGACAGCAGCAGTTACTCGCACTTTAGAGCATGTCCCAAAACTAAATTTAGGCCCACAGAATGACAACATGTCCTGATATCCCTGCAAGCTGGAAGATTTGTAGCAAAATCCTTGGCCTCTTGATTTTTCAATGAGCAGGTCAGGAACTGGCTCCATGTTTTGTTTGAGTGGCATCTCTGTAAGCATGCTAACCAGGAGGAGGAATGTATCTCGGTCCATGTGTCTCCCAAAACCATGTCGAACAAGGTCAGAGTTGATGTCAGGCGCTTCAAACAGAAGGACTTTGTGAGGAAGAAGTGCTTGGATAAAACCTGTGACCTTTTTACCTGTCAAGCTTGACAAATATTGTTCTACAACTGAGTGAGAACAATTCTGGAGAATCAGTACATTTGCCAGAAATCCACTGACTATTTTTGGAGGCAGGATGAACAAGTCATCCGAACAGGAAGATATGCGAGCGATGTCGACACTCAGGACGTTTCCACAATCTATGAGGAAAACATCAAGCAAGTCCTCCTTTCGGTTTTGAACTCTTCCTCTGAACCAGCGAGCTGAAGTCACATCTTCAACTAGGCAGAAATCGGCGACGTCCACTGCGGCTTTAGTCTTTGGCACATTCTGAAGTTCTTGCTGCAAGATGTTGTAGTCCAGTTCACATATGGAAGGGTACTGTCCCTGGAAGTGTATCAGGGTGGCTTCGGGGCTCCAGTCCAAGTGCGTCAAACTGAGATCCACTGACCAAAGGGCATGTTGTGTCAGTACACCTGAATCTTGTGACCTGCAAATTCAAATAGCATCAATTAATAAACATTATTCTATCTGTAATGCTTTATTACATAACTGTAATTTAAGAAAGCAGGAAGCTTAGAGCACTGTTCTAATCTTTGGGGTGACTGTGGCTCAGTGGAAGAGCAGTCCAATAAGGAAGAACCCAACAGCCCAGTGTTTAAACGAGACATTGGCGTAAATGTGTAAAAAACACTTAATTTTACTCTGAGACCCCTACATCATATCCTGTGCATCTAATTGCCATTAGATGTCACTTAAATTGTAAATACAGTCCAGCTATTTAGAAAAAAATAAATAAATATGTCACAACTGGAAAGTTAATTATCTTGAGCTAATGTTTCACAATAGTCCTGACTAATAGTTACAATCTAGCACACGTGTCAAACTCAAGGCCCGCGGGCCACATGTGGCCCGCCACGTCATTTTATGTGGCCCTCTCCCCCACCACCGTTTTACAGGCCCGTTATTGACTTAAAATAGGTTTTGAGCAGGAATTGACTACAAACTACATCTCCCATAATGCC